>PYAF01005611.1:828178-853807 GCA_007407185.1 Glycine tomentella
GCGTATCTTTTATTAGTATTTTAACTTATGTATTGTAAGGAATAAATATTTATTTTCTGTAATTAAAAATTACAATAAATAAATGTTTTTAAATGTATTGATTAAATTATAATTACATTTTTAATAAACAAATATCTTTGAACATATAACTCTTATTTTGGATTTATAATGACAAATTTAAAATTAAGTTGTAACATAAGATCAATTTTAACTATTGTTTAAAAAGTCGTTAAAATTTAATTTAGAGATGGGGATAAAAAAAAGGATAGATTGAAAAATGATAAGTTATTGAAAAGATCAAGTATATAAATAAATAGTAGTTTGAGATTAAAATAAATTATTGGTTACAGAGGTGGAGTGTGAATGCACATCCAAAGAAGAGAAAAAAAAAAAGTATCTAATTTAAATAGTGAGGACTCACTCTCCATTATGCATTTCTTTAATATAGGAGTAAAGTAATAAAAGTAATAAGGATTTAAGCGCTGTAAAAAAAAGGATTTAAGCTTTCCTTGCGTAAGATCTCAATTTCAAATTTTATACATAAATGCATTCCTACTCGTGTTATTAAAACAGCCAAATGATATTGTTTTACCAATTCATGTAATTTTTTTTTTTGGTAAATTTAAGGTCCTCTAAACAAAATAATCCAGGACTAATTGTTCAAGATATTCAGATTTTTATTTAAGAAAATGATTTTCTTTAACAGATGTTTTTACCACATTTTTTTAGTGAAAAACTTAATTTTGTCTAATGCATGACATCCGACTTTGACTTTAAGGAAATATATATTGTTTATATGAATAATCATTTCAACATTTAACTTATATTTAATAATTATTTTAATTTGAATTTTTTTTTAGAGAAAATTAATAGAGATAATTATATATGTTTTACACAATTTGTTTATGTTAGTTGTCCGTTGAATATGTGTCAAGTCAATCAAGTGCAAAGTATTACTTAATTGGTATGTTTCAAAATTTAATTATACCTTTGATTAATTACAAGGTAGGTGTCCGATGAATTAGTAGATGTCAATTCTATTTCAAGACATATCAATTCAATCAACTGTGAATTGTTACTTAGTTGTTATAGTTCAATTCTATTCAATTCACCCATTTCTTAACAAAGCTTTCTCTATAAGTAAAATGACAAGTTAGTCATGTTCTGTAATTTTGGCACGTCAAACAATTTAACTTTGTCATTGATTAACCTTTTAAGGTTAGTTTGGTGGTCATAATAGAATAAAATATATATTTTAAGAGTTAAATAAGAGTAAGATGATATGAAAGCCTAATATACCACGCAATATCTGATGCAAACCTAATAATAAGTAACACATGTGCGCACACACATGTGAAGAGTGGAGATAAAGTTATTCTAGGTTACTCCTCATTTTTGTCCTTCATTTTTTTTAATCTAATGTTCTAATACTAACTATTCTTTACTTATGGGATTGCTAATATACTTCCATCATATTTTCAGTTGAATACATTAACAACCTAAAAATAATTAAGGAAAAAATGTTAATCACATATTTTGTTTTGGTTAATTTATTTAGGAATATCATAGTAAATTAATATTATTTTTCAAAAAAACTAATAATATTATTTGTTTGTCCTCTTTTATATCACATTTTTCAACCTATTCTATCTTTTTTCTCTCACACCCCATTTGTTTGGATACTTTTTTTGGGTACCTCTGACATATTCTTGGAACATCAAACTTAGTTTGATATAATGTTTGGACTCTCCGAATACTAATTCTGCAACCTACGTTTGGGACAAATCTGGGTTTGGATTAGAAGCAACAAATTTATTGCTATTAAACTAAAAGTACTTTTGTTTTGTATATTTACATGGTATGTTTTAATATTCGTTTGGGTACCTCAAAGACTCAAAAGATACTTTTGGAATCCCAAGCTCAATTTGGTATCATTCTTGAATTCTCTGAAAATTAATTATGCGACGTACATTTGGAGAAAACCTCGGTTTGGATGAGAAGCAACAAATATGTTATTTTAAAAGTAAAAAAGTACTTTTGATTTATATATTTACAATAGAAAAAAATTTTAAAAAACTAAATACGTCATTGTTCATAGGCTTGCTATGTGAAGATAAAATAAAGAAATATTATAAGCAATTTTATACAAAAATATTATTTTAGAATTCGAATCCATGAACTTATTTTTGTTAAGATTACTATGTGATAGCCAGAGATGCAAAAGGGGCAAGTAGAAGAAGAGGGTTTGGATTTTAATAATAATAAAATAAAAAAATGGCTAAACTTAAACAATTGGTAAAGAAGTTTAAAAACTTGTGACGTGGACTAATAGGATAAGATGTGTTTAAAAGAATGTTTGGGGGTGTCATGGTAGCATTTCTCTTTTTGTCAATTCAACCAACAAGTTTTTTTGTTGTTGATTGTGAATATTATATATATATATATATATTTTATATGAGATCAAATTACATTAATATAACTTTGATAATTATTACATCATTTTATAATTTTTAATTAAATAATATTTTCTTAAAACTCACTGTTTAATTAAAAATTCTTTCATATAAATCATATATGTAAAATTTTATATAAATTCAAAATTATTTATCACTTTATTCATATAGATTAAAAATTGACATAATATAAACATTTCAAAATACTGAAATATGAATCATGGTTACCCTTTTAGTATTATTCAATTTTGACAAAATTTGACGTAAAAAATATTAATAATATATAAATATAATACATTAATTGAATAAATAAAAATCACATTTTATATCAAATTATAAAAATAATATCATAATTATCAAACTTATATTAATGTAATTTGATCTCTCCTCGTATATATTTGTGAAATTAAATCAAAATCAAATCTTATCTTGTGTAATCGAATCATATCAAATAAAGAATACTTTACAACACAAATCAAATCTTCCAATCTTGTCTTTGTTTGATCCGAATTAAATACCAACAATTAAAGGTGACAAAAAAATTCCCTCTTTATTTTTCTTTTTAACAAGTTGTTAGGATTTAATTGGAAGATCAATTAAACAGGGTTAAAACTAGGGAAGAAATTGGATCTCCGATTCTTGTTTTTGTGTGTGGA
Source organism: Glycine tomentella (assembly GCA_007407185.1). Classification (NCBI taxonomy): domain Eukaryota; kingdom Viridiplantae; phylum Streptophyta; class Magnoliopsida; order Fabales; family Fabaceae; genus Glycine; species Glycine tomentella. The sequence goes on from PYAF01005611.1 coordinate 831,288, forward strand.
CAGCAACAGTATCATTGAGTCAGCCAAAAGCAGGGAATAAGACCACGTGGATCATTACAAACAGCCGGCCGGCCAGCCAGAGAAGTAGTATCATATCATCAATGACGAACAACTGGATTTACCAAGCACGTTGGACATAAGGCTGATACCCAAAATAAATTGTTTGGACTTTGGGCCTACAACAATAGCGACTAGTGCAAATATTGCCAGACTATAAATGCTTGTTTGAATTATTCATAAACTCATGCAGATAAATACATCTAGGATGTGTCCAAAAGACAACTATCCTGATTATGAATATCCTAAAGTAAACAATCAAATTACAAGAAATATAAAATAAAAAAATTATGAAACAAGCAACATACATTGGGAAGGCAGTGTCCACAAATTCAAACAGCAGGGAATATGAACATCCCACAATGCAATCGACGCCATCCCAAACTAACATAACTCATATTTTCCCCCACCAAAAGAAAAAATGGCTCAGGAATCATATAACATCTATGGGGTCTACTTTCCGACTAACCGGCCGACTCAAAATATGAGGCCCTCAAACAGACTCAATCCTTTTATTATATTTATGCTGCATAGAAGAAATGTGGATTTGGCGGGGGGAGGGGGAGAAAGCAAAGAAACAAATAAATTGCTGATGACAGTAGGCACTGGTTGAGCAGGAGACCAAGGTATATGAATTAATCATCAATTACCAGCATCTCTGCTGTAAAACTGGTCCAGAGTCTTGGCTGGTATACGATGAAGAAGCTCACGAGGGAAAATCCGGAGTAAAGTCCATGCAAGATCAAGTGACTGGAATATATTGCGGGTGTCATAAGCTCCCTGGGCAACAAACTTCCTCTCAAACTTCTCCAAAAATTCCAGATACAGCTGTTAATAAAATGGGGGGAAAGAGTTTCATTAATACCACTACAAGGGAAATTTCACTTGAAGAAACAAAATATAGTACTTATGAAGATAGAAAGTTATTAGAGACCAGGTCCTCAGATGAAAGTGCTTCTTCTCCAACCACCGCTTTCATTGCCTGGACATCCTTTCCAATAGCATAATTTGCATAGAGCTGAAAAAAATAAAAATAACATGAATGAGTCTGTGTGATGAACAGAAAAATAACTGTGATGAACAAAACAAGATCAGAGACCTGGTTGGACACATCAGAATGATCCCTTCTAGTCATTCCCTCACCAATAGCACTCTGCAGAAGTGACCAATGATGCACCATTAGAGCGTGAACCACTTTGCATTAATTAAGAATCAGAAAATATTTATCACTTTAAAGCACCTTCATAGCAACAAACAAGATTATCCTTACCTTCATCAACCGAGATAGTGATGGTAGGACGTTGATTGGTGGGTATATCTGCTCAGTTAAAAATAATTAGAATGTTTAGTTTTGGCCTCAATATGAAATCTACATAGTTAATCAACATTAAATGCAACTATGCAAGCAATTAACCATCAGGTCATTTTGACAGCTTTATAAACAAAAATCTCCAACAATCTAACTGGTAACATTTTTCACAGCCTTCCACCTTGATGTGTCAAAGGAAAAATAAAACCTAAACAATTCAAACTTATATTCAAAGGCATGAAATGACAAAAATTAAAAGTTGGGAGAAACTGACGAACTTCTCACAGGGAGACAAATTTCCATTGAATAAGAAGCCAGTAATTGACTGTTCTTAGAGTAATATGACATTAAATGTTAGGATGTGTTCTGTGCCAAATTCTCTCGTAATTAATCAAACATGGTGTACAATGTTCATTACAGCTGAAAGCTTCAACATAACTCACCTGTCTATTATACAGCTGCCTGTCAATGTATATCTGCCCCTCAGTGATATATCCTGTTAGATCAGGAGTTGGGTGCGTAATATCTGTACAGAAGTTCAAAATATAATCATTCAGTGTTAAGAAACCATTATGCAAGATAGCTGATTAACTTATATATTTCATTACCATCATTTGGCATGGTTAGAATTGGAATTTGTGTAATAGAGCCTTTACGCCCCTCAATTCTCCCAGCTCGTTCATAAATTGTTGCAAGATCTGTATACATATATCCAGGATAACCACGTCTACCTGGCACTTCTTCTCGGGCAGCAGATACCTACGGGATCAAGTGTCATGCAAATTGTTTGAGAAATATGTTCAGTTATTTCTCATACTCCAAGAATAAGCCATATTGGGAAAAACCCAAGTTCCACATTGGCTAGGGATAAGACCAAGGTAGAGTATATAAGTGAGGGGTAACCCTCACCCTATGAGTTAACTTTTGGGGTTGAGTTTGGCCCAAACCCACATTCTAAGATAGTATCATAGTCTATCCTAGATCCACTCAAAGGGTCACCCGCTATACTATCCACACCCCAAACCCAAAAGTATTGGGCTTGAGGGGGTGGATTGAGAAAAACCTAAGTCTCACATTAGCTAAAGAAAAGGCCAAGATAGAGTATATAAGTGAGGGACAACCCCTCACCCTATGATCTAGCTTTTGGGATTGAATTAGGCTCAAACCCACATTTTAAGAAACCAAAGGCAGAAAAGAATGTCAATTTCTAATTATCATTAAAGCCATAAAATGTTTCAAGTCTCCTATCTGTTTGTTGCTTTGTTTTCCAAACTAACAACAGTTAAAGGTAAATTACCTCACGAAGAGCATCAGCATAAGAACTCATGTCTGTGAGTATCACAAGAACGTGCTTGCCACATTCATAAGCCAAATATTCAGCAGTAGTAAGAGCAATACGAGGAGTGATAATACGCTCAATTGTAGGATCATTTGCCTGCAGTAAATCACATATTCACATTAGCAAGAGAACATTTTAGGAATTAGCTCCTTCATGCAAGTCAGGAAATCAAAAAGCCTCATTTAAATTTTGCTTTCAATGGGGTGGTGGGGGTGGGGGAGAGGTCATTCTCAATGCATCACACTATCACCTTAAGTTCCACATATACAATATGATAGTAGATTTTAAATTTTTTAAGGTCATATATTCTTTTATAAGAAAAAAACCACCTTACAAAACCATCATTTAAATATTCACCAGCTTGTACATCCTAGAAATTTTTACTTCTTTTCTTTTTCACTTAAAGTTTTAAAGGGTTTTACTATTTTTTTGGTCCCTAAACTTTTTCGGATCTCTGCTTTTAGTCCCTAATCTAAATTTTGACCGGTCAAAGTCCTAAATTTTTTCTTCGTCACCACTTTTAGTCCCTGCATTCAAATAACGTTAATTGATGACGTAACAACGACGCTAACAGATTTTAATTTTTAAAGAATTACCAAATTAAGGAAAAGAGTCACTCTCTCCATTGATCCATTCTCCTCAAAGTCACGCTTGAAAAACTGTGCAGTCTCCATGTTAACTCCCATAGCTGCAAACACAATAGCAAAATTGTCCTCTTCTCCACCCTGCACAACATGGTAATTGTGAAAAATCACTTTCATCTTACAAAAAGTACAGAAGTGAAGAGTTTAAGTAATCGATTAAGCAATAAATCTGAAGGAAATAAGAAGCAATAGATTTGTAAGAAATAAAACAAGTGAGATCATTTCACATTAAACATGTCAGCTTATTCAAAACAGTGAAAGTGATTAATAAGTCATGGGAATTATTGGAGTTAAAGAATCACCGGAAAAGTTTGTCATAGGGAATAGTTTAATTTTATTATTGCACAGGTAAATGTTTTAACGTATATTCTTTTTATGATTATAAAATATCAAGGATGTTGAGTGCTCCCACTCAAGCAATTCACAGATCTTCTGTCTAATTTCTACATATCTATTATAAAGTTTCCAAAATTTTGAGAAATCAAAAGCCACAACTATCCTTCCCATCTAATATTGAAATATAACTTTCAAGGATACATAGATAATGGTAATGTTTTAACTTTTAATAGGATAAATTTCAAAGGCCTATACTCTAAACAACCAGAGATTAAACTGTTTTACAAGTCATATGTTTCACAGTAAACTAGTAATACATATTTGACAAAAAAAGGCACCATAAGCCATTCGCAATACCTCAAGAAGATTATCAGATTTCTCTAGTCGCTTGACTAAGCCAGCCTGACGACAGATCTGTGCAGCAATTTCATTATGGGGGAGACCAGCTGCTGAGAATAGAGGGATCTTTTGACCTCTTGCAATAGAATTCATGACATCAATTGTTGATATTCCTGTCTGTATCATCTCCTCAGGATAGGTTCTCTCACTAGGATTGATGGAACTTCCTGAAATATTGGGAAGATATTAGATGTGGAGGGGGAATTCACACATCAAGACACAATTGTAGAACACTGCAAAGGAAGTTAAATACCAGAAATATCCAGGTAAGCCTCAGGTAAAATTGGTGGACCATTATCAATTGGTTTTCCAGAACCATTAAATATGCGTCCAAGCATGTCCAGTGAGACAGGAGTTTTTAACACCTGTGGACAAACAAAAAGAGAGGAAAAGAGGAAGTCAAAAGGTGGAATAAACTGATTCCAATACAATAAAAGTAACATCTAAAGGAAATTTTTTAGTTTCAATTGAATAATCAATACTTGTGGCTAAATTGTAAGCAAACTTAGGACAGACTACATCATGTGAAATTAATCACTTGAGGAATCACCCTTCAGCAGCCAAACCTTTTGCATACTACAGCTTCAATGTATCACAGTTCTTCCTTTATTTTCTTATTATAAGTTGGTTTATAACATGTACATTTGACTGCATTATATCATAAAATTGAAGTCTCTGCTTTCCGCTACAAATGTCAATTGATACGTAGTGTAACTAATATTGATGCTGGTGAAACCCAATTGTCCTTTTTCGAAGGGAGGAAAAATTGCAGCTTCAACAAGCTCTTGGGATAGTTATAATTGGATTTGTATTATGTATCCACTGGGATAATTTAGAAGAAAGCGCATTAAAAAAAAGCCACTGATCAGCTCAATTATGTGTTTTGTACTAGAAAAATAAGTCCTACAGAATTGAAATTTCAATGCTACTGAGACAAGTCACCAGGCAGCAGATAATGATGGGAAAAAGCAATAAAATGTGCATGCATCATTATACATGAACTTTTCCATATAGAGAACAGTAATAACTGAATTTGTACCTCTCCAGTAAATTGCACAGTTGTAAATTTATTGTCGATCCCAGATGTACCTTCAAATACCTGGTCAAAAGTTAAAAAAAGGTGAATAAACTTTAAACCATTGATAACGGTACTAGCAGAATAGCTAAATTAAACAGTGACAAAGTTATTTGCTATTGAAGTTAATACAGCTACATCCCCACTTGGTGGGAGATTCCTGCAATCCTTTTAAAGTCACTGCAACTACATTAGTAAAGTAGACAACAGTGAAAGCATTTCTAACAAAGAAAACTGTTCACAAAGTAAACAACGGGGGAATTTATAATGTTTTGGTTATGCCTAAAAAATAAGCACATAAATCTCAAGTCAGCAACTCAAAGACAAGAGGCAAGTACAGATGAAGATTATGCATGCAATAGGCTCTAACCTGAACAACAGCCTTTTCGCCATCAACCTCTAGAACTTGTCCACGCCGAGTAGTTCCATCTCCTAAACGAATATTAACAATCTCTTGAAACTTAGGTCCCTGATGCAGTTTATCAGTATAAAATATAAACTTTAGTCACAGCAGAACATTGAGAAAATAAAAAACCCAGAAAATTCAATAACAATATCAGCAAGCAGCACACCATCATTACCTTAACTTTGTCAAGAATGACCAATGGTCCAGCAACTCCAGATACAGTTCTGTATTCTGCAACATTAGTATGCAAACAAATAATTTAGGGAGAAACTGAATAATAATGGAAAAAATACCACAAGTTATCAATGTTGATTGATCAAGTATCAACCATGTAGTCAATTAGTCTTGCTTGCAAACTCTCTTTCATGCATAATGGCAAGCATTAAATATCCTTTCTTCATTTATCAATGACTGGTGTATACACACCCACAGGGAATCCAATCACAGTAGAAAATTATTAATTAAGAAAGGCAAATCAATACTAGTAAGACACATACCCATTCCAATCTCCAAGGTACCCTCCTCCATATCGGGAATGTTCTCAGCCACACCCATCTTGGAACTTCAAACAAGCACACAAAAGAAGAGTTGAACAAAAGTCAATTTATGCAAACACAAACGAGAAGCGATACTAAAAAGTCATTGCTCTGATCAATAATCAATAATTAAGACAAAGCAAACTCCGAAAACACAATCCAAAACAAAATCAATACAGACACCATAACAGTAAAAAAAAATGAAAGTAAATAAAAACTACCGTATTAAACTATTCCTTGAAAGCTTAGTGAGTTACCACCAAAACCGTCGAAAGATTTTAACCACTAAATCAATGCTTCAAATATACTTAGTTCCTCGAATATATAATTAAAAACTAACCTAATTTTTAGAAAATCAATTTAGCGGTTCACTCTAACAAAAACTTCAGCGACAGTAATAATACTCCGATCCAAATTGCACTTCATTTGTATGTTTAAAAAATGGATTGATCCGAACCAATCGCTACTGAATTAAACGACTGAGCTAAATATGATCAACAAATATAAAAAGAAACAAACATATGTGTACAAACATAAAAAAAAAAAACAACGGTAATATTCAAAATTAAAGGCACTGTAGTTTTTATTCGAGTAGATAAGTGATCGAACTGTGAGCTAGTTTGTTCATACTTTAATTATTCAAAAACCTTTGGACCAGACAACTGAAGAAGTGATAGTAAGATTTGGGCGAAACAATGAGATCGAGAAACGCAGAATTGAATGGCGATTGAAAGATCGAAGCGAAAGGAGTGAGGAAATGGATCGGAAGAGAGAAAAACGCACCAGCGAGATGTTTACGATCTGAAGCGGGAGAGAGACGTGGGTGAGGAGGGACTGTGGGTGAGGAACACGGATCTATTGGACCAAATTTTTTAACAGAACATCAAATAATTAAATTCCATTTTTTTTTATTTTGAAAAGTAAATGAGTAAAATCTCTTCGAATTTTAACCTTGGTTTGAAGACTGATTCTATGGTGCAAAAGTTAAAAAATGAAAGAGTTTGTACTTTTCTCAAGGTGGAAAAAAAGTAATTATTATTTTTGTTCATTAATGTATAGAGTATTAATAAATTTATTTTTAAAAGATAAAAATTTAAATTTTAATCTATAAAAATGAATAAAATATGATAAATTTATTTATTTGTTAACTTTCTTATGTTACAATTAATGAGATAACTTATATGGTATATTTAAGAATAAATTTGTCAACGTTCTATATATAGACGAAAATAACTATTTATTTAAAATATAATTTAATCTTCATCTTTTTTTTAATCATTGTAAATATAATATTACAATAAATATTTAAAAAATAAAAAAAACAAATATAAATTAGAACAAACATAATGTTGATTAAACAAACATTTTTGTTTGAGTCTCATTTTTTGATAAGATAATGTTACAATGGAAGTTTAGAGTAATAAACAGATTATGTTTATTAATTAATATTATGTTTATTATTATATTTATTTTCCTATTTTTTAAAGTATTTATTGTAATATTATGCTTATAACAATTAAAAAATGAAAGATAAAAATAAAATTATATTTTGATAAATAATCATTTTTATCTTTGAATATATAAAACACTGAAATAATCACTCCAAATATGTCATGTAAGTTCTTTTATTAATAATAATGGAAGTCTACAAATGAATAGATTTATCATTTTTTTTTCTCTTACAAAAATAAAAATTTGAATTTTTACCTTTTAAAAATAAATTTATCAATGTTTTACAAATTTAATAATAAATTATTTATCTAAAAATAAATAAAGATAACCCACAACACAACTCCATGTTGCGTCCGGAGTGTCAGGTGGCAAGGATGTCACGTTGCAATTAGTTTTGTCATTTTCCGCATTTAATTGATGGGGAAATTAACAAATTGTTGCAAAGACAATGCCTAATGCACAAAATTATTCTGTAAAAAAATACACAAAATTATTACACGCATAAAGACCATTGTAGTCTCCAATAATTTTTACATAAAATATAATTTTTAATTAACAGATTATTAATATAAAATATTTATCGACTCTATAATAACAATTAATCTTTATCAAATAACTTAATTTTTATGTTTGATGGAATCTCTCTTTCCAACTATTATATCATTATTTTTATTTACATGATTTAAACTTAATATTTCACTTAAAAGACTTAATCCTATACCGTTCAAATCAATAACTAATTGATACATAAACATAGTTTAATTTCATTAATTCTTTTTCAAAAATTAAATTTTTTGGTTCTGTCATGTGAAAATTAGTTAGATCATGAGATGTAATAATTATCTTCTAATGCATTTTTATATTACATTTTATTTGGCTAAAATATTTTTTTCTGATTATTAACTAAATTTTATTAAAAATTATAAAATTATGTAAACCTCATCTTTGTTTATAATTTAATACACCAGATTCAAAAAAATTGTAGTATTTAATAATTTTTAACCAATGAAAAAAATGTGGTGATGTAGTGTTACTACTTGTCTATATTGCAATCATTTATTCATTTCATGATTTGTAAAGTCTAACAATCCAACTCCTCAAAGGAACCAATTAAACAATAGAACAAGAAGATGCAAATAATAATAATAAATGAAAATTATCTTTAACGGAATATGAAAATCTCATGATACAAGTGCAAATACAAACTACAAACACACACAAGGATTACGCAACCTGGGGAAAAAATATTAAAGATGAAAAGGTCAAAACGGAAGAAAAGAAAGCACACGTTCATATACTATGCACCTCCATATTTTTTCACCTATGTTGATTGTCAAAATCCATACTTTCTTTTATTCTTTAAAATTTTTAATGAGGAAAACATAAGAACAAGATTATAATTTATTCCAGTTCATTTATTTATTTAATAAGTTTTATACACTGACAATTTAAAATAATGCATATTTCTTTTTTATTTAAGAATCAAAATTTTATTCCATTTCATTATAAATATTTGAATAAGGAAATAATATTTTTATTTCATTTTGTATCAATCTATTTCTCTTTATTTACCATCAAGTGTGCAATGCATATTAATATTTGTCTCTTTTTTAAATTCCATTTAATTTCAAACAACTGCATTATAAATTACTTCACTTCATCCTCTTTAAACTTATAAAATCAACTTAAAAATGGAATGAAAACATTTCAATGTATACATTCTAATTTTATCAGTTCTATTCTAATTAATATCTATATTTTTTAGTTGACCATTTCTATCACATATTAAGTATATGTTTGAATGAATATTGACAAAATTAATTTTAATTAAAATTAATTTTAAGTGATTTAATTTATGATAAATATTATTATAAAAGTATAAAATTTTGGATTTAACATAAAAAAATATTAAAAATTACTTCTGTCATAATTAATTATGAATCTAACCTCCATCCAACATGAAATCAAATCCAAAATCAATTCTAACATCGTAATCAATTTTCCAACAGAAACCAAACATACATTGCATTCATCAAGTTAATGGTTGAGTTCTTTATACTTAAATACAGATGGCAAAACAAATGTATTAAATAATCTTAATCGATCAAACTATAACAATCAATTCATCCATGAGCACATAATAATAATTAAAAACAAGAGCGATAAAGGCATTGTTATGCTGCAAGCGTTAGTATTCGTAGTAGTAGCATCCCTAAAGTCAAATACTAGTATTTCAATAATGTGAATGTTAATGTGGCGTAGAAGAAAGATAAACATAAGATGATGGTGATTTTTCAAGTTTAGCATGAAATCAACGGTGGTGAGACAAGGAGAGTGTCCCGTCACTGGAACAAAACAAAAATGTGGCTGTTGCTGTTGCCGTTGAAAGTAACTATTTCAAACACTTCTTTCCCTTACTCACTCCAAGCCTCACATTCTTTTTTTGTATTTTATTTTTCTCTCTAACTCTAAAAAAAATATTAGTAATAACATCATCATGGCAGCAGCCACTCTCTCCGTCCGGCCCGACCGTCTCTCGCCCGGTTCGGTGTTTCCCAGACCACCGGTTCAGCCTCCGCTGCGAAAACCAATCGCGGCAGCCGAGCCGTGGCGCGCCGCGACGCCGCGGATACGCATCAGGACGGTGGCGCCGGTCCAGGCGAGTTCGCGCGCCGATGACTCCGCGCCGTTCGAGATGTCGGTGGAGAACGCGCTGAAGTTGCTGGGCGTGTCGGAGGGCGCTTCCTTCGACGACATACTCCGCGCCAAAAACGCAATCGTCGCCAATTGCAAAGATGACCAAGATGCCATTGCTCAGGTTTAGTTTTCTTCAATTTCTGTTCTGATTTCCAACGACAAACAAGTATCTATGAGAATCAAATTCAGCTTGCACATGCTTGTTAGAATTGAAGTTTCACTTAAGGAATCTATGCTCAAAGTTAATGTAAACATTCATTACACGAATTAACAAGTTGAAATTCCAATTTTAATTGTAATAAGAAAACAGCACCAAATATACTTAAAGAACTATATCTAGGTCATTCCTCTAGGTGGTGATTGGTCAGTAGTGAAGCTAGGTTATGTTTGGATAGACTTCTCAATAGGTATTATAGCCTGTGTTGGTTATAAGGTAACAAAAAGGATTTGCAGGAAAGTGAATATCACATTTCTTGGTTTGGTTCAAGTTTTGACTTTTGAATAAATACAATTCTCGTAGTTGTTGATTCCGAGGAATGTAACATGTTCATATTTCTCTTGTTTCTTATTGCCATGGTGAAAGGTGGATATCTTATATTTCTATGGAATGTAAGTTATTTTCTACAATAACTATCTGTTCCCATTTCATTCTTTTACTTTTTCTTTTCAATTTTTTAATTAATAACTAAAGACTAATTCAACGTGATCATATGAATAATATTTGTGGGCATAATATTCATGGAAATGTGATTTCTAGGTATACACATTATAACTTGAAACAAACATCCCATAAAGAAAACAAAAATTAAGAAGGCAAGTAAAATGAATTAAGTTCTTTTTGCAACTTAAAATTTGCTTATGGATAAATTAAAATCAGCTTTTAGAGAAGCTAAATGAAAGAAATTCTATAAATTAGCTTATAAATAAACTAATTTTCTCCTGTAAGTGCTTATTAAGAAGTTTATGCTTTTCAGTTTTCAGTTAACTCTTTCTGGAATTCTGGATAAAGTGGACTCTTGTATTGATACAATTAGTGGGTGCTTTTTAGGTTGAGGCTGCATACGACATGTTGCTTATGCAGAGCCTAACTCAGCGTCGGGCAGGGAAAGTAGTGAACAGTAGTGTTCGTTATGCTGATGTCAAACGTGTTAAGTCCCCAACTGGGGGATCAATGCCTCAATGGTTGAAGAATTCACCTGTATCTATTGAGTCACCTTCCACTAGTGATTTGGGTTTACAAGCTGGAGTGTATGGTGCATTGATGGGTTTAACTTATCTTAATGGGGCTTCTGCACCCGCCGCAGGTTATGCTGGGGCTGATGTTCCTGGACTCCTCTTGGCTGGTAGCTTTGGAGCTTCCCTGTACTTCATGACCAAAAAGAATGTTAAGTTAGGTAAGGAATGTTATCATGCATATTGTGCACTCTACAATTAGTTCATTGCAATGGAAAAGGATTTTTGTTTCATGGCTGGTGATATTCATATTGGCTTGTATGTTGGAAAGAAAGTGAGAATTGGAAAGACCACAGAGAATGGGAGAACTAGAAAAAAAGGGAAAACTGAATATGATGATATTAACCTTCTTGTTTTCCTTTCTTCAAACTTAATATCTTGATGGCAGATATGAGATGAAAACTGATATGTATTAACCTCAACTTTTGGATTCTCTAAAAAGAACTGTGTTGTTTGATTCATGTGACTAATCCCAACTAGTGGGATGAGACTTGGTTGTTTTTGTGGTTGTCTATGACTATAGAAACCTCTAGATTGTTTTATGAGATAATGCAAGATTTAGGTGCATAATGAGACTTTGCATAAGTCTTTCATAATAGCATTTTGCGTGCTGGACTTTTTCACTTGCATTGTAAGGAGTGCACAATTAGTGGCTGCTTTGTTAACTAGTTCACCAGACTATGTCAGAACATTGAGGCCTACCTATTGACTTCATTTCTTATGTTCTCCCAGACCCAGACTCCCGATATTAAAAGTTTTTGGTTATGGGTTTATAGAAAAGACTTGTAATTCTAATGCTGCTGATTTGGATACTACTGCTCGTGTCTCTGGGATGAGGGCTTAATTTATCTAACATGAAGATGATGTCTATGTAAATTGCTGTCTGGAAGGAATAAGAAGTATCAAATAAAGTATGGCACTGCACTGCAGTTGAAAAAGTTGACCTACTTAACAAATGGCACTTCTAGCTAGTGGTGGTTGAGATCTTTTTCACTTGTCAGACCTTTTGCCTTTCTTAAACTCTGCTTTATTCTTTTGGATTAGTATAAAACAAGTTTCATTCCTTTCTCATTTTCCTATCCTGCTTATTTTTTACAGGGAAGGCCACTATCATAACCATAGGAGGGCTCGTAGCTGGCGCCGTTGTAGGGTCAGCTGTAGAGAACTGGTTGCAGGTAGATATAGTCCCATTCCTGGGCATACACTCCCCTGCTGCTGTTGTTAGTGAAATCATTATTATATCTCAATTCTTGGTTTCTCTGTACCTAAGGTAAACAGGAAAACATGGGGATCTTACATTAAATTGTGAAACTTGTAATTATTCATTTGCATGCAGCATGACCTAAGGTAGACAGGGGGGGCTACTGTTATAACGTATAACCACAGGACTCGTAGCTGGCCCCCTGTGGTTGTGTCAGCTGGAGAGAACTGTTATACCATTTCTGGGCATACACTCTCCTGCTTCTGTTGTTAGTGAAATCATAATTCTCTCTCATTTGTTGGTTTTCTCTGTACCTAAGGTAGACAGGAAAATATGGTGATCTTGTATGAAAATGTGAAACTTGTAACTATTCATTTGCATGAAGCATGATCATACCCAAGCTTTTTTTTAGGATGTGAAATCATTGCATATTGTACAAAACTTTGAATAGAATGTAGTTGTTCCATGGGCAAACTAAAAGCGTGAAACTTACACTGGAAAGGTGTAGATTCATGTTCACAGTTGGTGAGCAATTGAGCATATTGCAATCTCAATAGGAAAAGAACACGCCGATCAAAAAAAAAAAAAAATAGGAAAAGAACACGGGGAGTTTTGTTTCCTTTGTTTAACCCTTAGCTTTCTTATTTGGTTTCCAAATTTGAAACACACTGCCTCACGTGGAAGCGATTTTCCTAGTCCAAAGGGCAAATTAGATTTGTGTTCATCTTTACGTGTCATGGGTCCTCTCTCATGATCGATGATGTGGATGTGTTTATGATGGATATCAAACCATGTCACTTTGGACCTGGTACATTTTGGCGTTTTGTTCCAAAGCTTTTGTCTTGTGTTTTACCGGTGGGTCATAAGCACTTACCTTTTGTACTTGTACATCTCTCACGCAAAGACTGCACCTCACCCTTTTTAGCATGCGCCACACAACTTGTGTTTAGATTAAAAAACTAGAATAAAGAAATCCAAAGGGCATGAATTTCACTTATTTCATCCAATGCTAGGTTTATACGCACACGTGTGCGCACACAAACTAGAAGTATTTTTATAGTGGAACGTAAGTTTGCGTGGTTAAGTGTTTGCTTGTATTTTGTAATATCCAAAATTGAGTATGGGAAATAATTTGTAAAGAAATGCGACCTCGTTGATCCAGGCAAGTTAGACCATTAGTTTCTTAGAGAGAGCATAAATATGTTTATGAACGTTCATATATCAGTACAGTGATGAATTAGAGTATGTTAGGATATTACTTCCAATCAACTAAATTTTACATTCTAATACCTCGTTGCTCGTTCGTTTATTCATTGGAAAGTAACTTTCGATCGATGCCTAATTAAACAGATTTTCAAACACATCCTTAGCGTGTGTTTGAAAAGTGGTCAAATACCATGCTTCATAAGTGATGCGGAGAGAAGTTATGTATTCCAATAAATTTCAACGGTTTGGCAAGCATGAAGTGCGGAGATTTTTTTTAAAAATAAAGAGTGGATCCCACGGCTAAAAATTCCTCACAAAACAGAGGAGAAATGTGTGAATTTTTTTTATTTACGTTTTCTGTCCCTGCAGCACAATAAGTCCCCAATTGCTCTCTTTACTCCGTTTCTTTTTTTTTACAAGAATTCTTGTTTTGTTTCAATATTTTATTCAATAGTAAGTTTTTTTATTCTTTTTTTGTGTTTAATCAACTTTAATTTAAATATTTTTTATTTATTCTCCTTTATTATTTTTCAATCAAACAACTTCTTTTTTCACTTTATTTCTCACCCATCTGCTTCTTCTCCCTCTACCGAACCCACTCTTAGTGACTTAGTCCTATGTCTAATTGCAGCTGCAATAAATTGAGATTTCAATCTGTAATAAATATGGTAAGTACATAACTGGCAACTTCATCCAAATTAATGTTAGATGAGACATTGAAGTAAATATGTCATAAAATGAATATGGTCAATGCTATTGTTAGTTTATTAGTAACTGATTTAATTTTAACATAGGTATAATATTATTACGGATTTAAGGTGGTTTAACTAAATACATTGAATTTGGATTTATAAGAGTATGTTTGATTTGATAAAATATTTTTAATAATGTAAATAACTATAAAAGAGTCAACAGTCAAAGAAGATATTAAAACCGGCACCATGCGAACACCAAGAGTCTTACTAACAGTCTTACTAAATCCTTATTAAATTAAGTATATGGTTAATCATTCTCCTTAGAAAACGTAAAAAAAAATTATAAATAATACAATTTTGGGTATCTCATAAAAATCTTTTTCATTTTAATTTATTAACCAATAACCAAGGACACTCATTATTATTTGTCTTAAATTAATTAAACGGATATCACAAGTTTAATTCACAAGTGTTACCCACTTAATCATATTTCCAGATTCATCTTACTTTTTTACCTGCTAAACACAGAAAGCTTTAGAAAATATTCAGAATTGATAATCAACATAGTGGACAGTCAGCAACAGTATACATTAGTGCACCCCGTCACCTAACATCTTAAAAATTGATGCATGTCTCAGCGAGCTGCTTCGACATAACACAACACAATACATAATAATAGCATAATTACTTACATAAATCAGCCTAAACCCTCTCTCACTAACACTATTATCCGTTTTGGCTGTTGCAATTTTCAACATTGCAGCCACCCTCTATATACGTAATGTTCCCAACCTTGTCACTATTTTCACTATAAGTTACAAGGCCATTGTACATTTTCTGTGATGCTTTGGAGAACTCTTTCAATGATTCAAACACTAGAGAAAACCCAGACTGCAATCCATGTAAAGTGATCCTCTGTGTTTCTTGCATGCTACTGTGGTGCTTCTCCTTCTCCGCCTCCAGTTTTCTCCTCAGTGTCTCCAAATGATCACTCTTCTCCATCATGCACTCCTCTTCTTGATGATGATTTCCCACCTCTAATTCGCGGTCTGCGACGTGAAACTCGAGCATCTTAGTCTCCACCACTTTATGTGATGTTGAAGAATACCTTCTCTCCAGATCTCTCGTTAACCTATCTACCCTCCTTTTATGCTGTTGCTCTTTGTTTTGCTGAAGCCACAAAGCTCTAACATCCTTCACAATACTTTTCAATGCAACTGTTACCATTTTATCGGGTAACTTTTGCAGTGAAGCTAACCAGTCGTTGCATATCACAAGCAGCGGTGGCCCATTGAATTGGTATGGCATTTCAACATTTTTGCTTCTTGAGTAAAATTCAACTTCAGGGACTATGAACTTACTGAGCCATCCATGGAGAGCTTCAACATATGCTTTTTGCGCTGCAGTGTACTCTTTAAAGCAGCCACGCCAATTATGAAGCTGAGCTTCAAGCTGAAGAGTTGCAAATCCATGAGATTGGTTGCAGAATTTACCATACGTGGCGCATGTGAAGTACTTGACTTCAGATAGAATCTTCTTCTGGGTTTCATGGGACTCAAACATGATTTTCCATGACTGAGTCAGGCTGCATTAAGAAAATGGAGCATGAGAAATACATGAAACTTGAAATTATTTAGTTAGTTTAGTTTCCAGCAGGTAGAGTTATCCCACCCTTTTAACAGTTCAACAATTTGAGGTTGTAATTCTTCATCTCTCATTTTCTCAATTCTCTTTGAGATTGACTCTGCACGTCGAATTGCAACCAAGATCCCAGCATACAGATCTTTCACTTCAGCTTTAGTTTTGTCTGTGCTTAGTAGATCATCTCCTCTAACATTCTTATTTCTCAACTGTGTGCACTTTTTTTCGTAATTTTTCCGTGTGCTATCTCCAGCCTAAGGTAAGGAAAATTTTCAAATAATAAAAGCAGGATGAGAGAAGGAGTGAAACATGTGCATGCTAGAAAATTATAAAAATTGATAATAATGAAATTAAAAAAGAAAGGAGTCTAAAAATTCTCAAGGAAGTTAATTTCATTCATCTTCTCAGTTTTCATTTTTATCAAGGACTGAATGTTGTAAAGTTTAGCAGTTTGCTTATTGACACATGGAAATTCATTCAATGTAAGGCATATATAGAGACATGGAAAGAAATTACTGAAATGACATCCACATTGTATTCTACCTGCCACATGCAGTTGAAAGATTCTCCTGAATAAGTATAAAACCATTCTATTGGACAAAACAATCATACATCTTAGAAAAATGAAAAGCCATGACTGTATTTAAGTATAATTGATGGTCAAGGTGATTGACAATCCCCAAGTAAAACTTTTGGTATTTCCAGAAATACAACTAAGTTATATTCACAAGACGTGACATGTAATGTGATTGCAACTCTCCAAATAGACATTTGTCAAATAGAAGTTGGTGTAAAGTCCTCAAATGAATACCACTCCTTGACTCAACATTTCACGCATCAGTGACTAGGAAGAAAGATTACATAAGTAGGTATAAAAATCTACCAAGTATTTCAAAATTTCATTTACAAATTATTCTGAATATGATCCATGTTCAAATCGTTCTGGATATGTTTTCATCACCAATCTGAGTTTGCAAACAACGAAGCCTTTAATAAATAACAGATTTTAAAGATATGACAAACAGGATAAGACAACTTATGGGTGATGCCAAACTCTACTACAAGTTAAATAAATGCCCCTAGAATTTATATGTAGATAGATGCATGGTGTGAAAAGTAAGCAATGGTATATGGCTCAGTTATTTTGATCCATTTCAAAATAAATGTTGAACAAGTACCATTACATGAATTAAAATAAAACGGAATTAAATAAAAATAACCTACCTTAACCTCCTCAAATAGTTTCTTTTCCCATGCATATAACCTTCCTAAGGTTAATAAATGACTTCCCGAATCCATTCCTCCATAATCATCAAACAGTTCATTCTTATATTCCACCCAAGTTGAAGAATTTTTCACATTTGGAAGCATAAGACTCTTGCATGATGACTGCCTAGATGAAATGGACTTCCATGTTATTGCATGAATGAGTTTAGTCGAACTCTCTGCATTGAGATCAGATGGTTCAAATTCTCAAGGGTTGAAACTTGAAACAGAAGCATATGAACCCATGCAGAGATAATCAAATGCATATAAATTATATACAGTACATTGGCATAGCAAGTATAGATACATGAAATAGATATCACAAGATGGGGCATGCATAATATCGATTTTCAAAGCATGCAAAAATAACACTAATTGCATGGCTTTGATTAAATTTTCAGAGCGAAATCATTATTATTTATTTATCTTCTTGAGCTCTCTCATCAAGCCTTTAATCATAATAAGCTGTTTTGAACCTAAAATAAACCTATTCAATGTTCAAACACACACCAAGTACTCAAACATAATAGCACTTCGTTTGAGGGTACAAATAAACCTAGCAATTACACTAGGGTCATCCAAAGAAGTAATTAACAAATTTAAGGTTGTGTGGGCTATGTAAGAAATGCAGCAATCAGTAAAACAAAAATGCCTTTACAAGTGTCAACCATTGATTTGAGAACCTATAGTAGACTATACCCACATCACATTATCCACTTAGAAACTCAATTGTTTATTGTCACATGGATCAACACGCAGAGTGTCAGAAGATGACCTTTGCAAAGATATTAGGAAATTTAAATAACATTTACAAGATGAACTAAGATGTCCAACAGACCAAGATTGAAGTATATAAGAAAATATCCAAAGTAGGACGGAGAAAAGGACAGTGCATAATGGAAATAGAAACAAGTTATCGGAGACATGATAATCATACCTTGCACATCCCGAATGTCGAGGCTAATAATATGAGGCAGAACCAACACAACACAACAATGTACAAATTTTCATGAACCAATTACATCACATAGTAATTATTATTTCCACCAGATAATAATTCAAGAAACTCAACTACAAACATGAATTTGATATTTGCAAAATAATAATAGCTCAAAAACTTTCCAAGATTACAACTTGAAGAAAATAGGGACCCACCTTTTATTTCATCCAAACTAGAATGAAGGGGGATTCTATTAGCTTCCAGCATTCTGGTTACCTCCTTACCAGAATCATAAGCCCTAAGAAAATGGTCCTCAATGTCTTTCAAAGCTTCAAGCAACTCTCTCCCCTCTGCTGGTGTATCAAGAACTGCAAGTCCCCTTTGCTCCCCTTGGTTTTCAGTGGCCACATCTACCACCTTCACTGTTTCAACACCACTCAGCACTAGCTCAACAGCACCTTCATTATTACTATTATTATTATTATTCTCTTGAACACTCACCACTTTGTGCTGAACCTCTTCTCTCTCCACTTCTTCCTCTAACTCAGGAATCCCCTCCTCCTCTCTCACTGCCCTCAAATCATCATCTGAGTTCCTGTGGTAGCCACTCATAACCTCACTCCTCATACTGTCAAAAGGGTAGAAAAAATCCCATCCAAAATCTCTCTGAGGGGATGGCATTGAAGGTGGTATAGGCATAGACATGGACATAGGCATAGGCATAGACATAGACATGGACATGGACATAGGCATAGTCATAGTCATAGGCATGCAATAGTACCCACATGGTTGTTGATGTTGCTCTTCTTCTCTGTTACCTTCTTCACCCTCTCTTTCCCTTTTTCCTTCACTCTCTTCCTCAGAAGACTCTGAGGTTGTTGAAGAGATGCACGAGTCGCAAGCAATGGCTTCATGCTTGGTTTCTGAGGGTGTCTGCTGGAGGAACACGGGGTTGGTTATGACATTCTCAGTGAGATGAGAAGGAGAAGGAGAAGAAGGGCAAGGAGGAGGGAAAGTTATGAGGAAAGGTGATGAAGGTGAAGAGTGGCGTGCAACAAAGAGCTTAATGGCCGCCGCTACTGCATTGAGAGAGTGAAAATACTTACAATGAGCCTCAGCAAGTGCATATCTTTTCTCCACAGCTTGCTTTAACAGCCGCTTTCTCTCTCTACAAATAGCCACCACTTCCTCTTCTTCCTCTAGTTTGGAGGCAACACATCCCATCTCTCTCTCTCTCACACACACACACAGAGAAAAACACTAATGTGTAATGTAGTGAGTGTTCCTTTATCTTAACAAGGGTTGGATGCTTTTAGAAGATGGAGTATGAAAGGCTCTTGCTCTTTTCTCTGACAAAAAAGGAGGGAGCTTTCCCAGGTAGAGAGAACCAAACTTTCAACTGGGTTTTAAAAGAAACAAACTAGTTTTCAAAAAATAGCCTTTTTCCTAAGTTTTGGAGTAAAAACCATTCCTCTTTTTGAGACAAAAAAAAAAAATGCAGCAGATAATGCTGAATAAGAAGCTTTCTTTAGAAATAAAACAACCCACCAAAGATTTCCATTCCCTCAGTCTCACTACCTAAGTAGCCAGCTACAACAAGATAGAGATATTAACTTAATGTTAGTGCCTTAATGGAAATACTAATAGATATATAGAGTTACTAAATAAATAAGTATAGTTTAAAAAATATTACTACAGGACTACAACACACAAGTAGAGAGAGAGAGAGTAAAGAAGGTAGGGGGCTCAAGAAAGAAAGAGAAGACAGGGTTCTTTCTAGTGCTTTGCAATTTGCACTTGATGGTTTTGAGTACGGTAATGGTGAAGCATTCCTTGCTTGTTAAAAAGAGTAGTAGTAGAACCTAGAGATTAAAAATAATGCAAAAAACAAAAAGAAAAAGCATATCAGAGAAGAGTGAGAGAGTGGTGACTTGTGAGGAAAAAGAGGAGTTCAACAGAGAGAGACACAATAAAAACCGTTCCACTCTACCAGAGGATGGTTTTGTCAGTAAACGGTGTCTTTTATTGGTTGTGTTTTTCAAACTCTAGTGTTTGTCTTTTACTAATCCCTCTTATAATGAGAGAATAATTGTGTTTATACCATCAAAATTTAAAACTACTAACCAAATGTCAATTAGTACTTAGTTATAAAAATAAAAAAAGTACTACTATTTTATTAAAAAATATTATTAGTTCAGTTCACCGTAATTTTCAATTTATTTTTTACATAATTTTTAATAAAAAAATATTTATGACTATTATTATTAATTGTTTGTTGGATATAACCGATGAGAAGATGGTCAACAAGACCAGCCAAGCTACTAAAATACTACTAATTGGGTTTGAGTGTGGGGTTTAACAGAGCAGATAGGTGTCAGAAGTGTGATAGTGTGGTATTTACTTTAATGACGAATTTATCCCTTGGATTAGATGCCCTGGCCCACTGTAATGTACCGAATGCATTGCGACTAGATTTTGGCAGTGCTTTTTCAGGTGGTGACCCAACACATTTTTGTGCTGCTACCTACGTCCCTCCTAAGAGCAACTTTAGTGCAAGATCTTGAGTAAGGATCTTGAGTTTAAGATCTGGTCTTCACTAGATCTTCTAATAAAGGAGGTAGAGAGATCTCCAACATGGAGAATGAGTTCTTGTAGAAGAACCCTTAAGATCTGCACATTGTTCAAAAAAGAATAAATTTTTTTTCTCTTTCTCTCTCTCTAAGATCTCAAAATAAGATCTACCATTAAAGAACAAAATAGGAGGGATCTTGAGAGATCTTCAATCCTACATGACACTATAGGGTCTACCAAAAAGTGGTCTAAGATCCCAATTTAAGATCTACCATTAAAGATGCTCTAAGCAATGCAATGCAACCGTGATTGACAACCTCAAGTTTATGTTACACTAACAATTCTTCTTAGGTTGCCTTTTTTATTAAAAAAAAATAGTTGTAATTTTTTTTTTTTTTACATTGATACAAATGATTTTGGGACTCTAAATTTTCCAATGTTATAAGTGGATAATTTAAAATTTAACTTTTTATTTAAATAAGTAGATAATGTATACCAGTGCATGTTTACATTTACATAGATTGTCTAAAATTATTCATGATGGACCAACTTTCAAATAAGGGTACATAATAATAATAATATGAAATATTTTTATATTATTAATTAAATTAGTAATTATGATTAATATGATTTTAAAGATTATTATTATAAAAATTAATAAATTTATGATAGTTTGTGATTAATAATAATGTAAAATTATTTTATATTATCGATGTATAATCTATTTTCTTATTAAATAATCTAATGTGACATTGTCATTTTTTTAGTTTTTACTAGAGTTCATCGTATGGATTTGAGTTACTTATTATCGTTTTAAACTATAAAATTTCATTTAAGATGAAAGTCTTTTCATTTTGGTTTGCTAAACAAAAGTCTTTTCATTTTGGTTTGTTTAGCTCGTAGTTTAAATAGATTAATTTTCTTTGTGGTTTGTGAGCTTGTTTATGGATTTTTATTTTTATTTTTTTAAATATTCCAAGTGTTTTTTTTATCCATTTCCCCCTTTGTATTTTTTTTGTCTAGCTATTTTTCATTGAGAATAATCTTGTTCGAGGGGAGTAGAACTATTATGAATAACAAAATTCTTTCCTATAAAATCTTCTCTCTTTGCCTTCAATTATATCTAAAAAAATCTTTGTAAACCTTATTATCATCATCCCTCATTGATTGTTCACGGATTTCATTATTAAAAAATCTATTCATGACTTCTTGAACCAATTTTTCCTAACACATTACTAATTCTCCTGAAATATGTAACGCCTCTCGTGACTCTCTCGTGCTTGATTGATTTTAATTAAAAACTCGTGTCTTTTTTTTCTATTAAAATGATCTTAGTTGTAAATTTTTCGCGAAAATTCTTTTTGCCTTGCTTGCTAATGATTTGTTCGTAGTCTAAACGATTTTCCTCACCACGGTTCATATAATAAGAATACAGTCCATGATACAGTCCAAATATAGTATCCAAAATAATATACAGACCACTTATTACAAATTACATGCCACAAAAATTACAAGTC
>PYAF01005611.1:870437-891673 GCA_007407185.1 Glycine tomentella
ATAATAATCACATATGACAAGTGGTTATTATAATCAAACCAATAATAAAAAACAATTATGTATCTAAAATTAGTTATATATATATATATATATATATCCAAATATAACTAAAATTAGTTATAACATGTTATATATGTTAAATTAGTAATTAAATTTGGCTTTTAGAAAGCAATTTTAACCTTTAAAATCAATTTTAATTGAACATGACACAATTGTTAGGGCATAAAATCGATTGTAAAAATATACTAAATATAAAGAATCTTTTTTATTTATTTCTACAGCCGGTTATATATCTATAACTGATTATATAACCGGTTTTGCATATATACAACTATTTTTTCATAATCAAGATATGTTTTGTTTATACTAACCACGTGGTATGGGTTATTATACAGTAATGTTTAGCTAGGTTATTTAAGTAAATAGGTCTCACAGTAAGGTTTGATATCATCTTATATTTTAGATTTAGATTTAACTAAACACTACAAACTAACTCAGAGTGAAATTTGTCCTCCAATTTGTATTTTGGCACTTTCTTGGATAGATGAGAGGCACGAATTTTTCTCAATAATATGCATGCAATGAATTTTTGTTAAAAAGAAAATTTGCCACACGTGATGAATAAGAAATGGTCTATTTTACATATTTAACTATATAAAAAACAATCTTGTAATATCACATGCGACATATGAGTAGGCATACTCCTACAAGTTTGTCTTAACAATAATAATTATCATAATCACAATTATATTTTATTTATTCCCTAATACACGTGATTCCTTGATTTTTCTACTGTAATACTCAGAGATGAGCCCAAAGCAGAATGTTAAGTGTCTCTCGACTCCAGGAATGCCAGTTTCTCCCATATATAGAAGTAGAACATACAGTGACATTTTTTCACCTTTCTGTGGATATTCATGTTCTCTGTGATCCTCTGCGTAATTTTTACTTAAGTTGTTTTCATTATTTCTACGTTGTACGTGAGTTTGTACAATGAGTTTGTACAATATATTTAACATAATTAAAAAATATATATAAAAAGTGGAAGGACTTATCATATAAAAATAATTATCTTATCTAAAAATAAAAATAATTAATATCAACTGTTAGATTAAAATGAAAGGTTAAAATTAAATATCATAAATTAAAATTAAAATTTTATTTAACCATAAAATCTTTATAAAATTTACCAAATAGAAAAATAAAATATTTTGTAGTAAATTAAGCTTTTAATATATTTGATTTTCTTTTTATAAATATTATAAAGATTTTAAAATTAAATTGAAATTTTAATTTTAATTTAAAATATTTTAATGTTATTATTTTATTTTAATTTAACGGGATTGAAATTAATTATTCTCATTTTTATATCATCTATCCTCTCATATAGAGATGATAATATGAGACTTATAAAACGATTTGAAATTCCTGTTATAAACAAAATTCAATTCAACCGGCTTATGCTTTTATTGAAGATAAAAAATTATCATACAAATACATAAAATAAAATAAAAAAATATTGAACAAAAATTATTAGATTTTATTTAAATATCATGCAAATATGATATATATATATATATATAATAGATTACATGTTTAAAAATTGTTTTTTAATTTCTTGTAACAAAAAAATATTTAAAAAAACAAAAGAGAGGGGGAGAGAGAGAGAGAGAGAATGTAAAAGAAGAGTTGCGAAAAAATCAAAGCCTAACAAAATATGTACTGTACAGATTAAGAAGAAGTCAAAAATAAAATATATTTCTAATTTATACTTTGCAAGTTTCTTTGATTATTCGACCATGTATTAGAATGACTGTCCTTTCTTTTGTTTTTTTATTAATATTACAAGAATAATTGATTTCTTACAGTGGTAGATTTAGGATCTTAGGTCAGTAGATGGCAATTTTTCTTTGTGTATTTTTTAGTGAATCTTATTTATTCACTAAATATATATAATTAAATTTGACTCATAAAGATAAAAAAAAAAGAGAGTAAAATATAAAAAAGTTAAAGTAAAGAGATATATTTGCCACCCTCACCTCAATTATATGTAGGGACCTATGATTTATTACATGAATAGTTCAGGAAAGAGTCTCTCATGTTTTTAGGTGAATGAAGAAGCCAAACAGGCAAGTTTCTAATAAAGTCAAAGACTTAATTCCAAATGAGGAAGGAGAACGTAACAAAGTCAGCATAAGTTATTATTAGATGAAAAAAGAAATTGTGAATAGTAATTGTTGCGAAATCAAACATTTTGACTTTACTTTTCAAAAGCATTGACAACAATAGCTTCAGGTACGGATAAGTATAAATACTATGAAGCACAACAACGCTACCAGTCCTAAACAGTGTCAGTTTTTCTTATATATGTTTGAAAACAATATTTTGAAAGGTCTTTATCATTTTAATTAATGTTTAAGTAGTTTATTTACATCATCCAAATCTTTTCTTTATAAACGCAATAACCCATTTTAAATTAATTCTCTCGATCAATTTATATTCTTTATTATTTTAAAATTTTAATAATAACTTATACAAACACTTGAATTTTTTGTTTTTTCACAACAGTCACACTAATTAAAGTTAAAAACATGTGATCTCATGGTTATTATTCAAACGTCGACCATAGTGGTACTTGAAATATTTATATAAAATAATCTAAAAATATGCAGAAAAGGAAAAATCCAAAGCTAGCTAGCTCCATTTTGAAAAGATAATTAACTTGTAAATTGTCTAACCATACATGAACTTTGTATTTTCGCGGCATGTACATGAGGGTTTATGAAATTGAATGAAGTTCATTAATGACCATGTTAATTTATAAACTTAATTATGTATTAAGTCTCCAGTTGTATGAAGTAGCTTCTATTTAATTTTTTTTTTCGATACTTGCTGCTATTTAATTTAAACTTTGATCCGACAGGGAATATAATGAGTATTAGGTATACAGATGGCCTGCACTGTAATTAATCTAGCCACGAGATGCGGGCATAATCCATCACCGCCACCCGTGCTTATTGAAGTGAAACAAAAAAATCTTTTCATGTCCAAATTTAGTGGAACTTATAGGTCCTTCATCAACGAGGATCACATGAGATATCTTACTAATGCAAAGCTTTAGGCATTAAAAAAAATCTTATGCTTTGAATTTTCATCCTGAGAAAAAAAAAAAAATAGGTTAGTTGTATTTTAAAGATTCATCAAAATGAATACATGTCTCAAAATTTAATAAGCGCTTACAAATGTACTTATAGACTACTCATTAACAAGATCCTTACACTTATAGACTACTCATCAACAAAATCTTTACACTAACAACAAAAATCAAATTCGCATTTTTGTAGAATATAAATTCATTCTTTCCTAATTAAACCATCTTTTATTAGCTTTCAATTTTTGGGTGTGATTACCCACATCAAACAATATATTAAAGGTTTTGTATTATTGTACTTATGACATATGGAAAAGGTTGATAAGGGGTTGAGCAATGACATTTATACATTAAAATATTTATTATAATTTTTTTTTATTGTCCGTCTACAAAAAATTTCAAAGTTATTTTTTTATAAAATAAAGTTATCAAAATATGATAACTATCATATTTAATTTATTGTAATCAATTATTTAGTATGTCAATATATGATAGTCTTACTTATATTATTAGTACAAAATGTTTTTAACACCGATAAAAAGTTAGTTTAGCTTAAGCAACAAAATAAGATAGAATTTATCTTCTTTCCCTTAGTCACTAGAAAATTGCACCATAGCGACCGCAACTTATCAGTTGCTAATAGCAACAAACTCAACCACAAAACAGGAATTTGGTCAATAAATGAAAGTTTGTATGAAAATTAGCAACTGAATTTCCAACTTAAAATAGCGATGCATCATTGTTCTATCTTTATCTATACAAAGAGTGTTGCTGTAACACCTCGTGTGCACCAGTGTATTAACATTATTATTATCAGATTAGCGCATAGTAACATAATTAAAAACTTTTGCGGAAACATAATCGAAAATCATATTTCTTGATTACATTATGTATGGAACATATAATCTCATGACACAAAGCAACACAAGCCTCTGCTGATCCATAATAACTAAACCATAGGCAGATAAACAAGTATCACAACCATACAATCAGGAGGAAACATCATTACATAACATAAACTGGTTATGTACATATACATCAGTAACAGAACCACACCTGTGATTATACGAAAGAATGAGCCTACATTGGCCTTGGCCTCAAAGACCACTTCCTCACACGAGGGTATACAAACATATACACAGTATAATGTGTGCGCACACACACTTCTTCCCTCTACAGGGGTACAAAACATCACCAAAACGCAACTAAGCCACCCAGCTCTCCCTGCTGCCACACAGCTGAGCAGATCCTGTCTCTACTAGGGCCTCCCACCCTGAGACCGCTCCTCTCTGTCAGAAGAGTCACCTGAAACAACATAAACCCCACATGGGGTGAGATATACATCTCAATAAGCTCAGGGTCCTTGGAGGCATCTCCTCCACCCTGGCTCACTTCCCATGACACACGTCATCCAGGCATCACAATCAATCTGGCCTCCCGGCCCTCATAACAATACAAGCAAGTCATCTAGCTCTAATGTATACTGCGGGACTACGCCGCCACAGTGTATCATCATCAACAGCATCAAACCTCAGTGTGAGACCGGAACTCACACCCGTGCCATCCCATCCGGAGCTATCCCTTACGCATGGATGCATGTATATGGCAACTCCGAGAATAGACTTCAACCGCGACGAGACCACCTATATCTTGGTCTTAAGGGATCATCATCACTCAGGGATCATCATCACCCAAGAGCAAACCAAGCTAGGAGGTGCGCTCTTCTCCTAGGGAGGTCCATATCTATCTAACTGGCCAGAAGATCTAACACAGGTATCCATACATACAAAGCATAGAACATGCATATATATCATTATGAGTATGCAACAACCATCAATGCATGCATCATGAATGCAACCATCACTCCCTCGGAGTATGGTGGAGCACAAGCAGTGGGAAACATCCCCAAGGGACCAAGAACTTACCTGGCAAAGTCGTGATCTGCAGTTCTCTCCCCACTCGGTGGTCTGCACCACTGACACCCTCGGTGTCATGCCCTATACAAGGCACATAATCACATATCAATCATCAATACAGCCATATCAGGCACATACATATTGACGGTCCTCAACTATCACAATGAAAGGAACCTCAGTCCTTTCCAAAACCTCTAAGTCCTCTAACTTAAGGTTCATCAAGGCTCATCACTCACAAGTCATCTCATAGACCCTCCGCGGTCTATCTCATCTCAATCAAGGCACTTGAGTCATCACAAGAGTCGGTGCAAGCCAACATTAAGAGCTCAAAGCTCTATACCGACCAAAAGCTCAAGGATTCACATATGGCTTGAACGGTTTTTTTCACACACAAGACACCGTTCCAACAGCCTCTCAAGTACATCAAAACCATATACCAAGACTCTTGCATGTCACAACATAGTCAAGCAACTCAGCATACTACTATACATGCATTACATAGAGCCAAGAATCAAAGTTCATCAAATTAACATTTGAGAGCTAATCCTTCATCCTCACAACATTCTAAACATATGTTTCTAAAGGACCTAAGGCTAATACTAGCTCTATCACAAGTGGGTCACTATTTACCCAAAACCCCAACTCACAAATAATCGGTGAATGTTGAGTTTCTTACCTCAAAGATGGCAAGGAAGACCTCTGGACCACTTTCCCTAGCTCGGGTGTCCGTGAATCATCATTGTTCCTCGTCGAACTCGAGTTCTACGAACTTGCCTTCAGAAAGGGATTTCTCTGATTTGGGGTTTCTAAAGGAGATTGATGAAGGATTCAAGCTCACCAAGTGTTTTCCAACAAGATTGAGGTTTAAGGGAGGTGATTTGGTGAAAGAAACAAGGTCAAGGAAGCTTTGAAGCTCAACAATGGAGGACAGGTCGCTGGAGGAAGAAGAAGCAAGGTTTTGGGCCAAAAACTCGTAAAATGGCCTTTATATACTGAGTCTGCCCGAGCTGCCACGCTGATCGCGCCAGCTTCCAGAACCCATGGCGCCAGGTGCGCCACTCCCGCGCCAACCTCCAGAATCTGTGACGCCACCCGCCCCACTATGGCGCCACTCGCGCCAACCTCCAGGGAAGAACAGACCTTTAGAGCTTTCTAACTCTACTCGCGCCAACCTGGTGCCATAGGCATCAATCTCCAGTGTGTCTGGCACCACTTCGCGCCATTATGGCGCTACTGGTGCCGACATCCAGAACCTTTGGTGCTGGTCGCGCCAAACCGGCGCTACTAGTGCCACACCCCAGACTGAGTTTTTCTACTGAAAGACCCTGGAGCTATCCGTGCGAAATCCCGCGCCATCAGTGCCAAGACCCAGAGTCATTATAGTTGCGGTCTCGACAAGTACGCCGATCGTTCCAAGTAATAAAGTGATAAATAGAATATCGTTTCCACGAGGATTAATGCACCAATTTTATCGTAACTATTATCTAGAAGTTGGACGAATAAATGTTTTGAGGGATATGTTTGTTGTATCTTGAAGTAAATAAAAGTAAAGACAGAATTCAAGAATCAATAAGTAATTAAAAACAACGAAGTTTGGTTTTAGTAAAATATGAGAGAAATAGTAGTCAAGGCACACTCACCTCTTGATTCTCTCTTCCTTAGCTTGGATTGATTACTACAGTCGATTATCCTAGTTATTCAGATAATGCATCTTTATACAAAAGGTAGTTAAATCCTAATTCCTTAGTGACTTTAACCTTTTAACCCACTTAAAGATCCTAATCCCTTAGTAATCTCTCCTAGGTTAAGCATTAAGTTCGATACACCTAATCATCCACAATCTTACATTTCTATTCTTAGATAATGTAAAGATTGTTACTTTACCATAGTCTAGCATTAGAATCCCAACATTTATCAGAGTGATCAAGTCTAATAAGGAGATAGTCTTTAAGAATAAAACAAAGTAAAATAACTTAGCATAAAAGAACAATAGAACAAATCCAATCAAAAAGAGGTTACATGAGGCTTGTGGCCCTAACTACAATGGACTACTAGACAGACATATTCATGTTTGGCTTCAAAAACACAAAATAAAGCATACTCAGTTGATGAAGATCAAAGAAGAAGAAAAAGAGAAGCATCTCTTCACTTGGTCTTCTATCTCCTTGCCCTAGCCTAACACTTCCCAAGCTCTTCCTTTTCCTTTGTTTCCTTTCTTTTCCAGTGTGTGGAACCCCATTCTCAGCTGTGGGCATTGCTATTTATATTTGGGAAGTGAATCTCCCAAAATGCCCTTAGCAGAGTGCACAGTAACAGTTGGTCCGTGTTTCCGCGCTATTCGCGCCATCTTCCACGCTGATCGTGCCAGGTGACAGACATTTCAACACCATAATTACTCCTTTGGCGCGAGTGGTGCCAGTTCTCCTACTGATGGCGCGACTTGGCAAAGAGTTTTGTCTTTAATTCTCCTTTTGGCGCGATTGACGCCATTTCTTGCGCGGATCGCACGACTTCAGAAAGAATTTATGCTTGAATCCTTTCTGTGGCGCGAACGGCGCCGGAACCATGCGGTTAGCGCAGGAACCTTGCTTAACTTTCTTGCTCTTGCTTTGTTCTTTTCTTTTATTGCACTCTTCTGCTGTGAAAACACATAAAAGGATTGAGAGAATGATTGAGAAGGAATAATCAATATTTCCAACAATTGTAGATCATTATCGCTCATTTGTAATTGATTCCTTGCTTTTTTTTAGCTTGGAAAGCGTCATATGCTCTACGCATATCAAAGAGATACTGTATGTTGACTATTAAAATATTATATTTATTATAAATAAAATATATTGAACATATTATTTTTTATATATTTATAATATTTTGATATATAATATTTTTTATAGTTTACACTTTAATCAAATTTTTTTATGGTACCTTAATAAGGTTCAAGCGAACCATAACCAAATAAAATATATGTAAACTTGAAAATAAGAGTAAAATTATGGATTTTTTAAAATAAGAAGACCCAAATCATAAAAAAATAAAAAGATTAAAACCACGGATAAAAATAAAAAATGAACTAAAATTATAATTAAGCTTTTTTTTAACCAGTAAATGGAGAATACAATATTTCTACAGGTCGTTCTTTTAATATACGGAAGTATTATTTTTTATAATTATATTGCTCTTATAAGAATTGTAAATGTTTATGAAATTAATTTAATTAAATATTTTTGGTACTATATATTTTTATGTATTATCAATATATTATTTAGAGCTTTAACACTAAAATCAATAATTCAGTTCAATGACAAATAAAAAAAGACCATAAATAATTTTTGGATATGATCAACCAAAAAAAACACTGAAATTAATGATGAAAGATGAACATCAGTCCTTCTATTGTTCAATTGTTTGGGTGAACTGACTAGGTAAGAAAGGGTTTACAAAAAGTATTAATCAAATAAACGAATCTTTGTTGACCTATGTATCCCACAACATGCTTAAACTTGAACCCTTAAATAGTTACCAAAATTATTATAAGAACGCCAAATAACTAATCAGGCTATGAAGAATTTGACGTATGAGAAAGATACTATCATTTAAGTCATGTTTTTAAAAAGATTTGCAAGCGGATTTCCCGCGAGATTCTTAATCATTAACCTACATTACAGGGAATGGTACATAAAATTATTATTGGAATAATATACAAAATAATAAACAGTCATTCGGCTTTTTTTTTTTCCAAAAAAAAAAAGTCAGCAAAAAAAGAAGATCAGACATGATGATTCCTCATCATTTTATATAACTTGCGCAATGAGCATGAATCGTCAAACAAACCGAATGTAATATTATATAAAATATACAGAGATATATTCTACTGTAGAAAAATACCTCCAATTCTCTTTCAAAGTTTATAGAGGCACAATTAAATGCACATATAAGGTAGGGTTTTTTCTAGATCTATTTATTTACTTTTGAGAATATAGGAGTGGAAATTTTATCTCACGTTTATTTTGAGGTAATAAAAAAATTATTATCAGAAATATTTTTCTCAAGAAATTTATAATTCCACCTTCATCCAATACTTATTCAAAAAAGGTAGATAAAATTTATTCCCATGTGATATGAATTAATCTAGTTGGTTTTCTGTTTCTAAAAAAATATTCCATAAAGATAGGAATAAAATAAATATGATGGTTTAGATATTCAATTTATATTTTTTATTCCATAAAGATAATAATGTTTAGATATTGAGTTTATATCTTTTATTCCATAAAGATAAGAATATTTATGTTTATGTATGTGGTCCATTTATTGGCCACGTTCATCCACTAACTCATTATCTTATCTCATTTAAGATTGAGTTATGTGATGGACATAACTCTATAAATACTGGACAATCTCTTTTTTAGATCACCAAGCCTACTCCTCTCTTCAAAAAAAAAATACACATAATCGAGTTTGAGTGAATGAGGGACTGGAAAACTAAAACTTTGAAGTTACTTGAAGGTTGATAGCAATGACCGGAGGTAGGTATCTCTAAAATTTATCTTTCTATTTCCGCTTCCGCTGCTTAAATGTATTGTTTATGTTTGTTAACATGTTCAGATCAATATATATGTTTTACATTTGGTATCAGAGCTCATTTTTGCCTCTGCTTTGCTTTTGTTTTACACTCATATTTTTTAAATATTATTTTATTGAAACATGAGTATTTTATTTGAACGTTTTAATTATTAAGAAGCCTTGGAATCATATGAAAAATTAAATTTTCAAGCTTTATGTGAATTAAAATATAAATTTCAGTATTTAAAATAAACTATCAGATTTTTATGCGGGTTTACGAGTTGCAACCAGATCAAATTGATCCGACTAAAGGTTAAAGACGATGGTTTTTCGCTTCATTAATACTTGCCTCGCCATTAGTTTTTTCCTTCATAGTGTTTCCTTTTCCATGGTTTATTTTTATTCTTATATTTTTGGGTGGCCATGTCTTGACCAATTTATATTAAATAAATTCCTAAAACGCCTATGGCTGGTTTTAGTCCGTTCACGTTGCCGTTCAAATTTTTGGAGGACTTTTTACTATTTAAGTTTTATAAGATATCCTAAAATCCCAAAAGGACGATGGTTTGTACGCTGCCAGCCATATAAGTGGCTTTTACTATTTAAGTTTTATAAGATATCTTAATGTTTTAATTAATAATTAATTATATTATTGATTAATATTGCTCATAATTAATTTATTTATGTAATAAATTATTGGGTTACGAGTTATGTGTTTAAATTACTTAAATTGTATGTTTATTTATGGTATTTGTTTAAATATACAATATTATGTTAAATAATTTATTAAGTTTATTGAATAACTATATGCAATGTTATTTCAATTTATTTGTATTATTAAGGATATTATACAATTATTTAGCTTTTATTAAGAATTAATTAATGTTAAGTGATTAATATAATTTAATTGATTAGAGAATAGCTACAACATCTTTGATTGATTAGACTTATATATTAAGTGTTAAAATCACATTTAAAACATTAATTGTGATTAATCGTATATAATATAATAAAATCTACCCACAAAAATTTTATTATATTTATATGATTAATTAGGATAAAATATCAGGTTATATTTCTTAATTTACCCACAAGAATTAAGAAGAATAATTATTATAATTTAATAGTTTTATCATAAGTTTGAATCTAATTTGAGTAGGACTTTAGCCCACATGCAAGTTTTATGTCAGTAGGTTCATAGTACATGTTTTATATTGGTAAAAACATTATATTTATTTAGTCTCAAATTATGAATACTGAAAATGTATGTTTGAATTTCAGTTAATCAATCTGGAAACATTTATGATATTAAGTGTGAAATTTCCAAATTAAAAGGGGACAGTTATAAGGTTTAGAGGGAGAAAATTCTAGGGAGAAAATTCTTCTTTATTTAGGCTGGATGGATATTGGCTATGCTATTAGGAAAACTGAACCATCGGGTATTAATGAAACTAGCACTCTAGATGATATTAATCATTATGAAAAATAGGAGAAATCTAATCATCTCTCTGTGATGTTCATAAAGACTTATATATCTGCTAGTATCCGTAATTATGTTGATCAACATGAAAAAGTCAAGGATCTTTCCTAGTACACTACATTTTCATGCTGATCAACAGAACTACAGATATACTACAGATATATAAGTCTTTATGAACATCACAGAGAGACAATTAGATTTCTCCCATTTTTCATAATGATTAATATCATCTAGAGTGCTAGTTTCATTAATATCCGATGGTTCAGTTTTCCTAATAGCATAATATCCATCCAACCTAAATAAAGAAGAATTCTCTCCCTCCAAACCTTATAATTGTCCCCTTTTAATTTGAGAATTTCACACTTAATACCAAAAATGTTTCCAAATTGATTAACTGAAATTTAAACATACATTTTCAATATTCATAATTTGAGACTAAATAAATATAAAGTTTTAATCAATGTAAAACATGTATTATGAATCCAGTGACATAAAACTTACTAGTGAGCTAAAGTCCTACTTAAATTAGATTCAAACTTATTATAAAACTATCAAATTATAATAATTATTCTTCTTAATTCCTGTGCATAAATTAAAAAATATAACCTGATATTTTATCCTAATTAATCATACAAATATAATAAAATTCTTGTGGATAAATTTTATTATATTACATATGATTAATCACAATTAATGTTTTAAATGTGATTTTAACACTTAATATATAAGTCTAATCAATCAAAAATGTTGTGGCTATTCTCTAATCAATTAAATTATATTAATCACTTAACATTAATTAATTCTTAATAAGAGCTAAATAATTGCATAACATCCTTAATAATGCAAATAAATTGAAATAACATTGCATATAATTATTCATTAAACTCAATAAATTATTTAACATAGTATTGTATATTTAAACAAATACCATAAATAAACATACAATTTAAATAATTTAAATACATAACTCATAACCCAAACAATTTATTACATAAATAAATTAATTATGAGCAATATTAATTAATAATATAATTAATTATTAATTAAAACATTAAGATATCTTATAAAACTTAAATAGTAAAAGCCACGTATATGGCTGGCAGCATACAAACCATCGTCCTTTTGGGGATTTTAGGATATCTTATAAAACAAATAGTAAAAGGTCCTCCAAAAATTTGAACAACAATCTGAACGGACTAAAGCCAGCCATAGGCCTCTTAGGAATTTATTTAATATAAATTGGTCAAGACATGGCCCACTATAAAGATAAGAATAAAAATAAGCCACGTAAAAGGAAACAGAAACTCTAAAGGAAAAAACTAAAAGCGGGGCAAACATTAATGAAGCGAAAAACTATCGTCTTCAACCTTAAGTCGGATCAATTTGATCTGGTTACAACCCGTAAATCCACATAAAAATTTGATAGTTTATTTTAAATACTGAAATTTATATTTTAATTCACATAAAGTTTAGAAATTCAATTTTCATATGATACGAAGGCTTCTTAATAATTAAAACATTCAAATAAAATTCTCATATTTCAATAAAATAATATTTAAAATGAGTGTAAAATAAAAGCAAAGCAGAGGCAAAAACGGACTCTGATACCAAATGTAAAACATTTATATTGATTTGAACATGTTAACAAACATAAACAACACATTCAGATCAAACAGCGGAAGCGGAAGTAGAAAGATAAATTTCAGAAGTACTTACCTCCAGCCATTTCTATCAACCTTCAACTAACCTTCAGAGTTTTAGTTTTCTAGTCTCTCACTCTTTGTTTTAGATCACCAAGCCTACTCCTCTCTTCAGAAAAAAATAAAAATAAAATACACCATCGAGTTTGAGTGAGTGAGGGACTATAACACGCATAAGGATAAGTGGTCAATTAATGAATTATTGACTATGTGTGTTCAAGAAGAAGAAAGGTTGATAATGGAAGAGGGTGTAAAGGTATACATGACTACTTAGGGAAAGAAGAAATGGGATCAAGCCAAGAACAAGGACAAGATTCCTGTTCAGTCAATCATTAAGAAAGAGTCAAAGTGTTTCTTCTGTAAGAAGAAGGGACACATGAAGAAAGACTGTTCAAAGTTTAAGAACTTGTTTGACAAGAAAGGTACTTCATTTACTTTTGTTTGTTATGAATCTAATATGGTTAATGTTAATCATAACACATGGTGGATTGATTCTGGTTCTACAATCCATGTATCTAATACTTTGCAGGGTATGGAAAACCTAAGGAAGTTAGTGGGAAGTGAAAGGTACTCCATTTACTTTTGTTTGTTATGAATCTAATATGGTTAATGTTAATCATAACACATGGTGGATTGATTCTGGTTCTACAATTCATGTATCTAATACTTTGCAGGGTATGGAAAGCCTAAGGAAGTTAGTGGAAAGTGAACAGTACATCTATTCAGGAGACAATATGAGCTCACATGTGAAAGCCATTGGGACATGCAATTTAGTTTTAAGCAGCGGATTTATTTTTCATTTAAACAAAATATTTTATATTCCAAGTTTTTCTAAGAACTTAATTTATGTATCAAGACTTGCACCATTGGATTTTTTCTTTAATTTTTCGAATTCTGGTTTTACTTTAATTAATAAATCTAGAATTATTGGTTCCGGTACATTACTTGATGGACTTTACTTTATTGAATTACAAAATAATGTTGCTTATAATTCTATGCATGTTTTTGTCGGGTTAAAACGATGTGTTATGAATGAGGAATCCTCTATGTTGTGGCATTGAAGATTAGGACACATCTCTATCGAGAGAAGTAAGAGATTAGTAAATGAAGGGGTACTTAGTACTTTGAATTTTGCTGATTTTGATACTTGTATAGATTGGATTAAGGATAAGCAAACTAACAAGTTTAAGAAGGGTGCAAAGAAGAGCTCAAATCTATTAGAAATCATACATATAGATATTTGTTGTCCAGATATGGACGCAAGTAGTCCGAAATATTTTATCACTTTCATTGATGATTTTTCACGATATATGTATCTCTACTTACTTCGTTCTAAAGATGAAGTAAATTAAAATCGTGAGATCTGATAGAGGTGGTGAATACTATGGTAGATACACAGAAAATGGACAAGCACCTGGTCTATTTGCAAAGTTTCTTCAAGAACATGAGATTGTTGTCCAATACACTATGTCTGGTTCTCCGGATCAGAATGGTGTAGCAAAAAAAAGAAATCGAACATTAATAGACATGATACGAAATATGCTTAGTAGTTCCAAGCATCCTAAATCATTGTGAACTGAAGTGTTAAAGACGGTAATGTATGTATTAAACTGAGTTCCAACCAAGACTGTCTCCAAGATACCTTTTAAGTTATTCAAAGATTGGAAATCGAGTTTGCTACATATGCGTGTTTTGGTTTTATTGTCTTCGATGGGTATAGAACAAAATACCGCATGACACAGACGATTTTTTGGGGGGATTTGAACACGTTCATACTTTGGTGGATGGAGAATTCACTTGTAATATTTTTTAGCATTTGTTGTACAGTTAATGAAATTTCAATTGCAGATAAAAAAATAAAACGAAACTACTGCTGTACTACTATTCGTTTGATCGACAACATAGATATTTTGCAACAATGACAATTAGCTGCATTCATGTATAACTTAGCATCTATTGGATTAAATTTGTTTTCATTCTTTTGCAGAAGAAGTAGAAAGGTTATTTAACCTTATAATCATGCCAAAACAAACATCACACAGAAGCTAAAAGTTATATCTATTGGGGAGATATGTAATTTGTAAAAAATAATAGGAAGAGGATAAAATTAGTAAACATTGTGTATATAAAAACTTAAAAAGTAGGTCCATCTTATAGTATAATTATTCTAATTTTATTGGGTGACATGAGATGAGATTATTTAATCTTATTTTTAATTGGAATCCTTTTTAGGATTCATTTGATAGGAGAGAAAACTAACTGGAGGAAGAAAAATACTGTTAACGAAATATTTTTTCTATTTATTTGAAAAGAAAATAGAAAAAATTTATTTTTTAAACAAAAATTTAATTTTTTTTTTTATTTTCATTCTATCCGATCAAACATAGAGTTAAACTCTCCCTATACATCTTATTTATCTTCCTCTTGTACCAAATAGAACGGTAAAGATTCATATATTCTGATCACAGTACTGATTCAAAATTATTCACACGAATTTACGTATGGTCCAACAACTCTATGTTTGTTATTACAAGTATTACCTACCGTGATCTGCGCAATTATTTTAAAATTAATGTCACACTAAACTGCACGTCCCTTCCAACAAACTTCCTTTTTTTCGCTTTCAATTAATTAGACAAAATAAGCTCACAGGAATTAAGTAGCTAGTAGCAACCTAGTCACAATTCAAAAGATGCAGCAAAATAAACCTTCCCCAGAAAATGTATGTGCAAATACATATTATATACATATATATACTCCTCTATCTTTTTTTCTTTCTCACTAATTAATATTATTATGCTATTAATTTGTCAGCATTATGATGGCATGGCGCATGGATGGATAGCAGAAGTGACAGTGAAAGGAAGAGAAAAAATGGCAGAACCAGCAGCAGATATGCCCCTTTACCTAACGTTTAGAATTAAATGTGTCACAGTGACAACCCAATCTCATAACTCATTGATTGGATAGACTTGTCATTTTGTTTCATATATCATAAGAAAGAGAAGAGAACCCAGGCTTGCAAGTAGAAAAAAGACTTGGGCTGAAAAAAAAAATTGTTAGTGGTGGTGGTGGTGGGGTAATGCTACTGATTAAAATTAAAGTACTGCACAAATCCAGCATTATTGGCACTGGATTGAGTTGAGTGTTGAGCCCCCTAAAGTGCGCCACGAGAACAGAATAAGACATCCCTTTTATTTGATTTGTTCCCTTCCCTTCTCCTATGCTGGATCTTCACTCTTTGGGTTAGTGGATAATCCCAAACCAAACACTTGCACATAAAAACAAGAAATGAAAAGGAAAATTGCAAGTAATTGGAATTTTTTTTGTCTTGAAACAAGGATTATGGGTGTTTTTTAACCAAATTCATTACATCAGATATTAACTCTGTTTATGATATGTAATTATCGTTGGCTTAACCAAATTTTGCATACAGATTTTTTTTATTTTAAATCATTTTTCACATGTGAACGCAATAGAACTTTGTCATTTTGTTAATGTTATGTAATTGGAATATGCATATAAAATAAGAATTTATAGTCCAATTGGATTCGTTTTATTGGACTGTTATATTCATGAGTACGTTCGTCCTCACGTGAGAAGTGTCTAGCTAGGTGTTACAACTATCATTTATTATATTAGATATGATTAAGCAAGTTGGAACTTTGATTTCTCTTCTTCTTATGATCTATGAAATGAGTGGGTTTGCAAAGGTACGTGGGCCATTTTTCTTTTCTCTTCCGACTAATAATTTGGCAGCTAATGTACAAAACAATCAATTAATTTTTTCTTTTCTTTTTTTCTCCCTAGGGTTTGTGTGTGTATACAATCTGGAAAGTGATAAACTGTACTTCAATTTTATAAGCAAGTAGCCAAAGATGCATGATGAGCTGAATATATCGAGATGAACTCGAAACGTGGAAAGTTCGTCGAGGCCTCGTTACACCGACAGAAGAAGAATGGGAATGGACAAATTAATGTCGATCATGTTCTTTCAACTCAAATAGAAATAGTCATGTCTTGACTGAGGAATCAATGTACCTAGTCTAGGTTAAGCTTGCTGCATTCATAAAAATGGTCCACAACATATATACAAGGACTACGTCGGTTTTTGTTTTAGGATACAAAACAAGAATAAATTAAATTAGTCTTATCAAGATATGAGTATGATATGTAAATTATAATAAAGTTTATACTAAGATTTAGAGTATCAATAAACGAGTATACAATACAGATTTTAAAATATCCTTCTAAAAATGTAATTCATGACCATACACTCTTATATATATAGGTTGGAAATAAGATTCTACGCTCTCTATAGAGTATAAATAAATAATTATTTATTAAATTATTTATTTATTTTGGTCAAACTTATTATCTCTTCCCTCCCATAATAATTATCGAGTAAGAAACAAAATTCATTTCAAAATAATTGTTATTTTAATTTTTTTAATATAATATTAATTATTTTTCACTTATATTTCTTATAATATTAATAATATGAGTTACAAAAATTTTAAAAAAATAATTTTTATTTATTAATTAACTTAGAATAATAATTATAATGAGAATAAGAAGAAACTCAAGAAAGTATATTATTTCAATTTCAAAGTTATCAAAATACACTTCTTTTAAATTTCATCATTCATGCGTGCCCCACTTCCTTCTCCTAGTCCTTGTTTCTGCAAATGCCTCTTTCTACCAAGGAAGGTACTGAACGCATCGCTGTCCCCCCTCTACTGTGGGTACAGCTCCAGTCCAGGGATGGTCATGATATATTGTACCATAACTTTTAAGTGGGTGAGCAAGTGAATCAGCCAGCAAAGGCATATTCCAATTAGGGTTTGTTCATCAGAGAAAAAAAAATATAAAAAAAGTAAAATACTTATTTTTATACTTTATTTTAATTCAAAATCTTCGTATTATTTTTTTTTCATTCTATCGAATGAACCCTAGACAATATTTGATAGAATATAATAAATAAAATAAAAATAAATTAAAATCAAAGTTTCAAATTAACATAAAATATAAAAATATGAATCTCACATTATTTTATTATTTATTTAACTCTTTTTCAGGTCTCTTT
This sequence comes from Glycine tomentella, assembly GCA_007407185.1. Lineage (NCBI taxonomy): Eukaryota > Viridiplantae > Streptophyta > Magnoliopsida > Fabales > Fabaceae > Glycine > Glycine tomentella. The sequence goes on from PYAF01005611.1 coordinate 888,331, forward strand.
CGCCACAAACAATCAATAGTAAGTAAGCAATGAACTTATGTCTCACAAAGAGGTATTTAAATTCGATTTTAATTGGTAAATAATTTATAAATATATAAATAAACACTTATTCAACTCAACTAAACTTTTAATCATTAAAAAAAATACTTGTGAGAATCTTGGACACATTAATACTTGTGGTATGCAGTGTGATCAATATATTTCGAGACGTGTTTCAGAATTTCAAAGTCCACGAAATGTTATAGCTTGCAAAATTGTTAATTATGGAATAAGTTTCCAAGTATCAATGTGGACCGTGGAGATATATTTGGTAAAGACTTATTTTTAGAAAATTGACCCAGTCAGCAGCGACTTTAGGATTAAAAGAGGCAATGGAAACCGGAAAGTATAGAACAATTGTTATTCTAAACTTAATATAATTCTAATACGGATCAGCCGTCACCGGAAATAAAAAAACTATATTTGGTCAGAAGAATGTCGTGTCAAGTTAATAATCACAAGGCTACCAAAGTGTTGTTTCTTATACTATCATATATCAAAATATAAAGTCTAACTTTTATCTTTTTATGAAATTGAAGGAAAAAAATAAAGAATTAAAGCAGCGTATAGGATATATTAAGAAGAAAAATGCATCTCTGTGGTTAATTAATTGTCAGACTTGAAGAATATGGCGGTCGTATCCCTGGATAAAATGTTACCCAAGTGCATTGTAAGTTGTTCTTTAGCTATTCTGGCAATACCAACATATTTAAATAATTGTTGTTTTGTAAGACCATAATGAAAAAATATAATTTCTACTTTTCTTTTAGCTGAATACAATGTTGAGATTTCTTTCATTCATGGGAGTCTAATTGGTTTCTAAGTTTGCTTTTGACTTGTGTTGGCCTTGTACTTTTTTTTTTATGCTTGGAAAAATTCAAGAACATAAAATTATAAAGAATTAAAACTAATTACAACTAGAGAACTCAATGCCTAAGGCATCATCTAAAAGGCTCAAAGCCACCTCTTGGGGAGGATTAGTGAAAGTCACAAAAGGAAAAGACTTTACTATGAGAGACCACATCCAGGAATCTTGTGAAACTGGGTTTCCATGGGTGAGGTGGTTCGGGTAAGTCACCTATAGGATGTTTTGTCTGAATAAACACCATCCGAGGAGGGACCCCAAATAACAACATTCGACTTGCCATCATGGAGGAAAACACTACTAATAACGCTCTTCACCTTCGAAGATAAAGGGCTAATAATCTTAAAAAGATTCAAATTATTCTTCAAATTGTTAACATGAATCAATTTACTTCTCAAATTTTTAAAAGGTTTAATTGTTAGATTTCTTTTTGGTTACTTGATTAAGTCAAAATCACATAAGTTGGTCCACTCACCTTATCTTTTTAGGAATAAGTTGTTGTTACTCTTATCCCTTATTTTAAAGAATAAGTTGTTACTAATCTTATTTCTTATTTTTAGCAACTATACCTACTTTTTATGCATATGTAAAAAAGTGTATCATGGCCAATGTCCCTCTACTTGCTGAAAAATCTCAATACATTACCAGTGAGTGATAGTGAAAGTATTGACTCACGAACAATTATAATTTCATCTTCGGAGCAAGTAAGAATCTTAGGAGCCGTGCGAGATGAAAGTCTCGTGCACGGTTTTGAATGAGAGAAAGAAGTGAGGAATCCTCTTTTCAACTCTGACTCTCCCACTCCAGTCGTGCAATGAAATTTTTCCGCATTTGATCTAATAGCTTCTAATGTATATAAACGTGATTAGATCATTTAATTTTTCTTACATTAATTTGATCTTCAAATTCTTAAAAATGAATCAATTTAGTTTCCAAATTTTTAAGAACTTAAAAATCAAATTAAATTACTTTAAATAATTAGAAAATCAAATTGATTCATTTTTAAAAAATTGAAGATCAAATTAAACTTTTTAAAAATTTGGAAATCAAATTAAATCTTTTATAAATTTAAGAATGGAATTGAATCATTTAAATTAATTTAAAAATTAAATTAATAATTAAGCCTGCATACATCACCACTAGTTAAAGCCTATCTCATAAAGATCAAAACAATGATATTTCCGGCATAAATATATGAATATTGGTTAATAGACCACAAAGTGAACCCATTATCGAGGTTCATATGTTTCTTTAATAGAGGTCAATGTAGCTTCGCCTTGTTTCTACGTAGATAGTTACAACTGAATGTGAAAACTCCAAGTCTAGCTCTCAAAATCTAAACAGTGAACAGCCGGCAGTGTTGATATCCACATGCAATATTCTACCACTATAATGAAATTTTGTATTATTATTAATTGTCAAATTAAAGATTTTATAAGGGTACAGAGTCTTCTTAAATTATACTAGTTTGAATTCGTAAAAGAACTGCTTATAATGTGATGTTGTATTCAATAAATAATGTAAGAAAATGGCTGGTGAAGGATTTGTTTTAGTACATCACTGATCACGAAAGCTATATTTTGGAGCCATTCCATGTGATTCTGAGGAAATCAGCGGGTATACTATATATTGTAGCAATATTATTCGGTGAATAGTCATGGATACTGCAAAAGTTGAAGGTCGAAATATGACCATATATTTGTCTTAGAATTTTCAAATTGCATGACGTAGATAATGACATGACATGAAAACGATGATCGTAGATGCTATATGAAGAATGTAATTATAATATTGGTTCAATTTGAAATCAGTGGCTTTTTTAGAATCTCCAAAGGTTGCTTTTGATTGATCAAATTTTGAATATGCATGTTTCTACAAATGGATTTGGCAATATTCTTTCTATATTTATGGGTAAGTCTTGGGGTCAGGTGTTACCTGTGCGGGAGATAAAAACTGGTAACAATCATTATTAACTCAAGTTCATGACAATTCATATTTCGTGTAGTAAGTAGTGCTCGAACGGTATTTAATTTATAGTCTAATGGGGATTCTTCATCTAACCTTGCTCTTAGACTCGTAGTAATACCACCATTTTTCATTGCTTTCTATAATAGATTATTAAGAAAAAAGGAATCATATGCAAGTTTTGAACTATGCTACCTCATAATATCACAATCATTACTATTTTATCCTAAAAGAATTTTTTAATTATTATTCTGATAATTGGGATTGTAACATTATTTGAAATTAATTAAATTAAAATTTTAAATTAAAGAGTTAATGCTTACTATAATAATTTAAATCAATTAATATATACTAAACATATTTTTATATAATAAAAATATGTCACCATCAATCCATTTTACTATTATAATAAAGAGTAAATAATTTATACATTATCATAAAAAAATTAAATACTTTATACATTAGCGTGGTAAA
>PYAF01005611.1:891773-922404 GCA_007407185.1 Glycine tomentella
ACTTATTTCTTTCAATATAATTTTTTTGCATTATCTTCTAATCATAAACTATCAATTTTTATAATAATTATTTTAAAAGTTATGTTAATGATAATTTTTTATTGGTTGATAATGTAATCTTTTTACATTGATCATTGAACTTTATTATAAATTAATTACAACAAAATTTGAATGAACTAATTAATATATTTATTTAATTAGTATCTTAACTTATGCAATGCACTAGATATATGTTTTTTAATAACTAAAATTAATAATAAGTGAATATTTTTAAATATATAACTGTATTATAACCAAAAATAATAATAAATAAATATTTTGAACTTATGAATTATATTTTATAGTTATGACACATTATTTAATTATGATACAAAATTATTTTTAACTATTCAGAATTTATAAAAAAAATGAAATTCAATCTAAAAATACAGATGAAAAAATTATATTGAAAGAAATAAGTATTTAAGAAATCAAGTATATAATTAAAGATAAAGGGAAAGTGATTTGAAATAATTAAATAATGTCATGTTTGATTTCATGTTTTATATGTGATTTTTCACATTTCAAATGTGATTTTAGAATTTAATAGTTATATGTTTTTACATTTCAAACATGATTTAAAAGAAATTATTTAAAAATAGTTGTTAAATAAAATTAAATTTCGTCTCAACCCAAATTATTGCAACAACTCAATTGAACAAAATATCCTGATAGTTTGGCATGAGTGCAAGGAGGATGGATGAAAGTGAAAATGAGATGTGTTTCATAAGGATGAAAGTGAGTATAAAAAGGTGAACCCACAACACAACAATTTCATCTTGCATCTCAAAATGAGATGAAAATGTGCTAAAATGAACAATAACCATGATAAAAGATATTAAAAAATTACAATCGCCACTGCATCCATGCCATCCACGTGATGCACGCTTTGTTTGCATGAGATGAAGTAATCGATTATGCAAATGCATAATCCATTATATATACCTTTTTTTTTTTTTTTTTTTTACATATACTTTTTCTTATATAGATCCCCTTCAAGACCCCACCCCTCTATCCTTATTCCTATAATAATAACAATACATAATTGTCATAATAAAATAATATTAATACTAAAAATAAAATCTAATATTAATATTTTAAAGGCAATATTTGTTTAATTAAAATATAATTAATCTTTTTTTAGCTTTTATATCACCAATATTGTGATACATTGTCACAAATCATTATTATCGAATAATGATAATGGTGAAAGCATAATCACATGGTCAAAATATGAGCTCAATCCACTTGAACTCACCTGATATTCCTTCAACACATCTAATTTATAATTAAGTTAAATGAAAGTCTACTTTGCCATATTTTTTGTAACATTAGTGCTATTTTTATTAGAAATACTGATCGATGGATTATGATTAAATTCGGACCCTAAAATTATAAAACATGCAAATTAAATACATTTATTTTAGACTTATTTTTTACCAAATGAACAAGATTTTAAATTCTATAGAAAATGAATAAGAAAAACTAAAAAATCACTAAGCTAAGACAACAACTTAATTAAGGACTAAAAACTAGAAGGTAAGACTAAAACTTAAAAATTCAAATTTTACAAGAACTAAAAACTAAATTTAATTTTTTGTAAAGACTAAAATTACCAACAAAATATTATGACATTATGTTAAGTGACACTACATGAAAGTGGCCCACACCCACAAGGATGATAGATGAAACTTTCTTAAGATGACACGTGGTGCCTCCATGCGGTGCTATGTGATAGATATATATCGTGTTGTGGACATTTGTTTGTTATATCAACACTTAATAGTTAAAATATTTATTTTAACGTTAGAGATTAAAAATGCTAATGAAAAATTTAGAGAGCTAACTCTTAGAAAAAATTTTATAAGAAACTAAAAATTAGAATTAAAAAAAAAATTTAATTTTAGTCTCTTATAATTTTTTTGAAAACAAATTTAATTTGAAAAATTAGAAATTAAATTTAAATCTTGATCACAGGCCCAAATGATTATTGTTGAGGCCCATATCAGTTCCCAAAAGTAAAAAGGTTTGGAGTGGCGCTTCATACACCAGGTATTTATTCTACTACACCATTCAAGAACAGTGCAATTCTCAAGTTATCCTCCCATATTTAAAACAAAAAAAGGCTCACTTTCCATATGGATCCTCTTCCTCTCCCTCTCCCGTAGCGCCGTTTCCTCTCCGTCTCCATTCTTCATCCATTTCCACCTTCCACGGTGGTGGCATTGCCTGGTCTGCACGCTCCAAGGTTGAAGACGACACTGTTCAGGTAAGAAGCGCGTTCCCTGTTGGTTTTTTTCGCGTTTGGCACATTAATGGGAGTAGCGCCATTATAGACCATGCGGATTGTCCAATCCGTACGTTTTATACAGATTGAATGATCCGTAGCACCTATAAGGATTGTCAAATCCGTATGAGGCGTGCGGAATCCGTGTAGGGCATTTTTTTTTTCTAAAACATGCTTTTTAAATATTTAGGAACATGATTGCTTACTAAAAGTAACATGTATGGAGTAACTTTATGACTGTTTTACTGAATTCATATTTCTCTTCATTTATCTTAAAATGTATTTTATTTTGTAATTGTATCTACATTAAATTAGGACCAATGGGTCATAATGAAGAAAACTACAAGGACATGGCTCTTATGCTGATGAATATTAAGAGCAAATCGATCGAGGTCATTGACACAATTCATGTGAAGGACGAGGTAATGTTAGCTTTTGATAATTTGTTAGGTTTTGATAATGTTAGGTTTTGATAATTTGTTTAATTTGTTTATTTAGCCTCACGGAGAGATAAGCAAAAGTTTTGCCATTAGATGGAAGGATCACTTGGCACACACCTGACATCTTATAGATGCTAATGGACAACATCATATGGTAACCTATAACAAAAACCTTGAATATCCTGCGATTACTGGTGGCTGGACAGCCATAAGGGACCATTATGGGCTATAAGGTAACCACCATATTACCTTGATTCATTATGCCCAATCTGTGTTTTTGATGACTGTGTATAAAGGCATTTTTGAACCTCAAGCATTTTTGTAATGACACTCATTATACAAGCAAAACCTGGAATCTGTTGTTTTTCGCCTTCTGCTCAATGATTACAAAGTCAACTGCAGTTCTCTTGTAAGTTAGCATAATGTACAGTTTTTGCTTTCTTTTCTAATTTGTTTTTTCTCTAACTTCCCATAAAAGTCTAACCATCAATATTATTATTCCAGGATCTTCCATCTCCAATGTACCATTTCCTCAAAGATAATAAGTTCACATACATTGACTTTGAAGGAAAGACTCAATGCAAATTAGTCTTTAATCATTGGCAGAAAAGCGTCAAGATTGAAAGTGGCTGGAGGAACTTTGTCAAACAACATAAGCTGAGACCCAACTTTGAGTTCATCATGGAGTTTCCAGACCCTTCACACAACATAATCATGTGGTACATGTGTTGAATACATGTGGTGTTATATGGACAAGGACATCAAGAACAATGCTTAGCCTCATTTTGTTTCTTATCTAGATATTTTATGGTTATGTGTTTATTAATTAATGCGTGTTGCTTTTTTGGACATTATCAACAATGTCATATGGCAAACAATGTTAAGAACAATGTGTGCTGCACTTTTTGTTCATTATGAACTTTTTATTAGATGCTTTTAACACTATTCTCCTTGATTATCTATTGTTTAATTAAAAGCGTAACATCCAGCCATAAACCCGTACGGATTATACAATCCGTAATCCGTACCGGTGTTTGTTGATCCGTATAAGGATAGCGCTTTAGGGGCATTTTCGAAATTTAAAAAAAATGGTGTAGGAGAACTTTTTAATGGTGTATGAAGCAATTCTCAAAGGTTCGGGTTCACAGAACACGCACGCGACTATGGCATAACACTTTGAGGTTGTCTTGTTTCTCCTTTTCTGTGCTAAACAAACACCGACCTCAGTTGCAGTTAATCTAACCGTTTGATTCGGTGAGGTCATGGCGTTTTGGTGCCGAATCCGAAACCTCAACCTCAAAACCCTGTGCATCCAATTCCAACGATGTTACATTCACCTTCCGCATGCTTCCACCCCCAAACCCTTCCCAGTGGACATTCCACATCAGAATTCGGTGTTTCATGGCAGACCCACAATTGTTTTCAGTACCGTGAGGTTCTTCGCTGCACCTCTTCAGGTATTTTTTCAAACTTTTATTGGCTGAGACTATCAAAGTTGTTGCCTTTGCTCTGTATTTTGAAATGGGTTGCTTAGTAATGGATCATATGTTGTGGGGTTGGCCTTGGTGGTTAAAGTGGTACTCTTTTGAATTTGATGATACTTTGTGGGGTTTTTTCAGTATCAGGTAAAGCACAAGAATGAGGAGGATTCAGGTGAGCTACGGTTGAATGAGAAAATCAAAGCTCCATATGTCAGGCTTGTGGTGGATGATGGTAAACCTATTACACATTTGAATTGAGGCTGGTTTGGTTGTTTACTTTTCTAATGTTTTAAGAGTAAAATAGTACATGCACCGATAGTATAGAGGATTTTTATAGGGTCATTCAATCACCACCTGTCATGTATGGTACGTTTGTTGATTTTTATAATAATTACCTTAATATGCATATCAACGATTTTCTGATTGGTTGATAATGTAAACTTTTTAAACTGATGGTGCATACTGCATAGTATTAAACTTATGTTTTAATCCTGATTGGTGGCATTGCATATGTCTATTTAGTATTAACTCATTACTCTCCTAAGTGTTTAAACTGTGGAATGTTATTGTGGAAAGCTGCTAGAACATAAAGCTATTATTTTTGTGATAAATATATTACACTTGCACATGATTATCAGATAATTGTTTTCTCCTGCTTAAACCAATGTAACTAAGATAAACTGCAATTTAGTCTGGGGCCTTGCTTAGGCGTAAGCAACTTGAAGCCACTCAAAGAAACACGTAAATTTGAACCATATTAATATTAATTAATACATGGACTTGGAAGATCAGCCTTGTGTGTTATTTACCGTGTAAATGCATGGGAAGTTTTTCTTGAGCTCTAAATTTCCTATTAAATGTACGAGTTCATGCAGGGCATCATTCAATAGTGCCAAGGTTTGAAGCATTGGAGCGTGCCAAGACGCTTAAACTTGATTTAGTCGAGGTAAATGAAATTTCTTAAGTCTATTCCCATGTTAAATTAAATGAGACATTCTTTTAAGACTTTCTTATATTAAATTTCTGAAGATTTTTTTAAGAGATACCTGCAAAATAGAGATGCTGAGTGTAGATTACATAATTTCAAGTAAATTCATCATTTACTGAATTATTTATTTATTTTTGCATTCTTTGAATATTTCAGGTCATTCTGTTATGATGGATCTGGATTTGGTAGGTAGGAAAGAAATAGGGTGAATGAAAATAGAGAAAATGAATGGAAATAGGTGAGAAAATAAATTGGAGATAAAAAGTGTTTGGTTGAAGAGAAATAGGAAAGAAATAAGGAAAGAGATAGAGGTGAATGGAATTTGGGGAGAAATAGAGTGGAAATAACTAATGGGCCCCACCCTATTTTCACTCTATTTCTATGATACCAAACAAACAACATTTCCATCACCTCTATTTCCACCCTCTCCCTTCTATTTCCATCCAACCAAACACACCCGAAGTTTTAACCATAACTTGGGGTAAAAACAAATGAGTGTGTCTCTAATGTTATGTAATGATCATTTTCATCATCACGAACATCATATCCTTAATATTTTGCATATATTGTAGCTAGTGATATATAACATATATTTGTCAAACTGTAAAGCATTAAATTTGCTTTGGAATATGTGAAGAAGGTTGGGATGTTGGGTTAAGCACATTAGGGTGCTTCCCATCTCTTGTGACATTTATTATATGAGGATTTGGTTGTGTTACAGGTTGATAAAAATGCTAAGCCACCTGTCTGTAAAATTATGGACTTCCACAAGCAAATGTATAAGCGGCAAGAAAGGGAAAAGGAGCGTGCTAAAAGCAAGGTACAGTATGCTATGGAAGTTGCTTGTGAAATTTCTTTAATTGCTTTTGGTTGAAATTAATGATAAATTTTTTATCCAACTCATTTTAAGTTGATAGTGACATGTTCAAATGTTCAAACACATGAATATTTATTAGCAAAGCACTGGGATTGCACATGCTTTTTGCCTGTTAGAATACATGGGCCATATTATATGCTATATATGTTGGCAACATAATTGGACATGAGTACATAAAAGTAAGAATGTAAGATGGAATTTAAATGGCGATTATGGTTATCAAAAGCTCCTAAATTACCACATGCTGTACAAATTACAAGTGCATACTTATTTTTCATCTTTTTAAGTCAAGATCAACTTGCTAAGAATGGCTTTAACTTAACCATCAACAAGTTGTATGTTTCTGTTGGAGTAAGCTATCATGTGCCTGCTAACTATGAAAGAATTTGATTCTGATTGGTCTAGGCCTGTATAATATGCATGATTAAAAGAATCAGATTGCTTGCAGCATATTCACGAGATCTCATAGCATCTTACTGAGATTTTGATCCTTGAGAGACTTTCTGGAAAATCAAAGAACAGAAAAAATTGTCTGGCACATAACTAAAAGAATAGGCTGGTGAAATTCGTGCTTTCCTCTCATTATTACAAATAATAATTATGATGCAGCAAGCTTTCTTATAGCAATGAGGGTTTAAAAATGAAACTATTTATAGTGTTAGTATACTTCATCAAATAGCTAGGAATTAGAAGTGAAGCTTTGCATTTTCAGTACTGAAACTACAACAAAACTGAATAGCATGTGTACTTTGAAAAGTTAAAACATATGCCATTTATTAACGAGTGCTTTACATTTAATTACTTATAGTCATGGGTTGGTGCCAGTGCAACAGTAATTAGTGCTTGCTGACTTAAGCCCAATATAAATGACTGCTTAACATTTAATGAGTGCAAGCCTTAGGGCAATACTAAGGTTGTCGCCTTTTGTCCAAAAGTCACACAGGTTCAAGTCCTGGAAACAGTCTCTTTGATTGCTTGGATAAGATTCTGACTGTCTACATTTATCCTCCCCAAACCTAGCTGGGTGGGAGTCTTGTGCGCCAAGTTGCCCTTTTATAGTCATTATGCTATTATGGCATGTGTAGTGAACTGTCAAAGACAAATCTTTAATCCTTAGATCATTAGATGTAATGTAGTTCTTAATCAGTTTTCTGACAAATGCAGGCTGAGATGACACTGCGAAAGGATGTTAAGGAAGTGCGGTTTTCTGAAAAAACTGTAAGTTTTCTTTCTCTGCTTCCTTTCTTTTATTTTTCCATATCCTTTAAATATTTTAACAAACTTCTGTTTATAAGTCTAGTAGCATGTAGTTTTTAATAGGTTTCCAATTGTGAGCAGGAAGCCCTTGTTTGTTTTGGCATTGGAACATCAATTTTCACATTTTCCAATTAAAAACACACGTCCCGATATAAATCGATGACACAGATTAATTTGAATACACATCTCAATTATGTTCAATGGTTCAAGAATCAGAATTAATTCTATCAGAATCAATTTTACCCAAATTTTAAAACAAACCTTAGCCAGGCCAATATATGTTTTGGACCAACCTTTTGATATTGATGTTTCACATGCAATTGAACTAGGATGCAGGTTTTATCACCTTAGTCTGCTGAAGCAGGACCTTCATGGTTTATATAGGCTGTAGCTGAATATTGTTCACTTTCAGCTCCACTGTGCTTGCTTTCTATGAGCTAGCCTATAGCTTTTAGTGCCTGACTCAAACAAGTGACCTGGTGAAGGCAATTAACCATTCAAGATTCAATTTGTAGGGACAAATGTTGCAAGATATTATGTCTTTTATATGTATATATTGGGGTTAAATATGGTGTCTGTATTCTGAGTGTCATGTTTTACTTCCTAATCCCAGAAAAGGAAAAATTGATGGATTGAAATTTCTGCTGTTGATGTTTTCAGGAAGCAAAAGATTTGAAGAACAAAGCAGATATGATTAAAAAGTTAATGGAGAAGGGTTACCGAGTGAAGGTAATCGCTTTCTGTTGTTTGGTTTTGTACTAGATTTTTTCATCTATATTGTCTCTACAGTGTCTCAGGAGCAATCTTGTTAGTAATTGTGTTTCCACTATGTTCTATCACAAGAAAATACTGTGTTAATTATGTTTATTACATTTCCTAGGATATTGGTTAATGGTTTCCTTTCCTTCCTTTTCCTTTTTCATTAAGGTAAGTAAAGGTTTCGACGAAAAAGGAAAAAAAGTAGGAGGGATTTCGTTTATCAATTTTATTCCCTTTCACACAAAAAATGAATTGACGGGGCTCGAACCCGCAGCTTCCGCCTTGACAGGGCGGTGCTCTGACCAATTGAACTACTACAATTCCAAGGAAAGGGGTGTACACTGTACAGTATACATTTTTTTTACTGTTTCTTTCAAACCTTTTCTTTTTCTATTTCGGATTCAAACCATTTTGCTATAAATGAAAGAAGTGGAATTTTGTATATATTGATATCTATATCGATATGCACTTTAGTGAGATTGACACAGATTACTTGTAATCAGTTTGTTTTGACAATTCATTTTGAAAATTTAATCAATCAAAAAAATATTTAAAAAAAAAACATTTTCCCTAGATTTTCTATTTGTTAGTGAGAGGAATATTTAAGTTTGCAGCTTCCAACAGCATCTATGGGCTACTGTGTGTCATCTATATAGTTGGTGAATCATGTCAGAAATATGATTGTTTTGTGTATTTAAAACAGTGCAAGGTATCAGGCAAGGAAGATCAGGACTTGACAGTATTATTTTCTCCTATTCTTGCTCTGGTACAATATTCTTACTTTATTCTGGGTATTTTTCCGTCCGAGCTATATCTTAAGATTTTTTAGTTTACCTTTTCTCCTATTTCTCTACAAATCCTTCTTCATTATACATTAAAAAAATTATTTGCAGATGGAAGATGTCTGTATTGTGGAAAGTGGACCACATATGGGGAAAAAAGATGCATTTATGATTGTTAGACACATTAAGTATGGGCTATCTAAGAAAGGTGGGAAAAAATTGCAAAATGCAACAATCGTTCAGGAGGGTGATATGGAGAAATCAACTGCCAAATCTAGTGATTCCATCGAATACGGGAGTCATGCTGAATCTGGGTTTGAAACGGTGGAGGAGGTGCTTTCTGATGGTGACAAGCTTTCTAAAAGTTCCTTGTCTGTATTTAGCAACAATGTGAACATGACTGACTCTCCTAATAATCAAACAAATGCTGCTCCAGAAGCATCTCCTGTGTCCGAAAATAGGTATAGGAGAACTAATCATCATGGTGAGAATAACGTCCAATCTAATGCACAAGTGCCTCCTGCTGTGACTGAGAATAGGTACAAAAGAGTAGACCCAAAAGGCAGATTCCAACAAACGTCAAATAATGCAGGTATGAACTATCAAGGTCCAGGAACAAGAGATGCATTCAGGTCACCAACGCCGAAATGGAATCGGACAAGGCATGCGCCGGTAAATGCTAACATTAATTCAAGAATAGAAAATAACAGGCAAGCTTTTACTCTTCCTGGATCAAGACACTCAATGCCTTCCCATGAGGATATCCGGAATCCTCCTCCTAATGCTCCTAATACTCCTAAACCTGGTTATGGCAATTTTAGTAGCCCAAATGAGGGTATCCCTATGCATCCTGGTGCTCCCAATACCCCAAGTTCTTCTAGTTATGGCAATTTTAGTGCTCCAAATGAGGGTATACCCAGGCATCCTAGTACTGCCAATAGCCCAAGACCTTCTAGTTATGGCACTTTTAGTACTCCAAATGGCCCTGAGACACAAGGTGTAAAAGCATGGATGCATAGGAACAGAGCAGGGAATCAGTAAATTTGAGAAATAACAGTCAGCAAATAAGGGATATTTGCAACTCAAATAGAGGAGGGTTGTATCAAAGTCGACCTACATAGGAGGGCTAATATATTTCAAGGACAAATGTGGTGCAATGACACATTATATACTCTTTAGAAACATGAAGGAATGGGTGACACCCTTCATTCTACAGGGCTTGCAGCTGTATTTATTTAGCTTGGATGACCTGTGGAAACAGGTCTATTTATTTAGTGAGAGTTTTGGTGGGGATTTTCCATCAAATCTATTGTTGGTAGTTTTAGCATGGAAGCAAACAATTTTTATTCTTTATCTTATTTTATTTAACTGTGGAGACGGGGAATTTTTAAACTTCCCACTGACCACTGGAAATTTTGATGTACGAGGTAATATGTTTTGCCCCTCCTTCCTAAGCACCACCTGGTTCTATCATTGTTTAATGATCATATATTATGTATGATAAGATTGTTTGACATCTGTAATAATTATTTTAAAAATCATGTTTATGGTGATTTTTATTTGATTCATAACAAAAATCTTTATACTATGATTTTTCAACAATATTTTATTTTCAATTTTAATTTGGGCCAATTTACAAAATTATTACTTTTGATAAATTAATAAGAAAATAAAATTTTAACAATTTTTTTTTTTATATAACTCTGTCAACTGTCTAGGCATCTCTGGAGATGGGCGTGTTTGGAACTCATGTTTGATTCGTTGAACGTGTTCAAATGTTTGTTCAACTCAACTCAACGCAACAAGAAACATGCTTTCCTTTTTAAAGTGTTGTGATAACTCTAAACCAAGCACATACATAAACTTAAAAGCAAGGCAGGTATTGGATTGGCGTAGAACATAATTTTGTTGAACCTAACCGATATCCAAACACCCATAGAGGTACCTCTTGGGCAAAGCTAGAGCATGTAACTTCAAAAGAAGTCCATAAAAAGTTTGGTAATGCTAGTAATATGTTTTCTGGCACATTCGTTTAAATATGTTATTTATCACAATCTTTTGTAAATTTTATTTCTTATTTAATTAGTCTCACTCATGATTATATAATTTTAAATAAAATTTAACAATGTAATTTTAAATAAATTTTGACAATATGTTAGAGAGAGAGTGAGTCCTACCACAATGATAAAATTATGTTTTAGTGATTTATTAGTCATGAGTTTGAATTCAAAAAATATATATATATTTTTTTAACAATGTGTTAGAGAGTGTAGTATAGACCCTCTTCTTTTTTGGGACTCAAAAAATAAAGATTATTTAGAAAAGGGTAGTGTGAATAATTCCCTGTTGGGCTTTAAAATGTAGCAGCTGCACTGGACTGAGTTTTCAAAAGTCCATTCTTTAACGGCCCAAAATTTGTTTTTGTTGTTGTTGATGACAATAATTAGTTAATTAGTAAAAATATCATATTTCTTTCCTCTCGAAATAAATATTGTACTTAAAAATTTATTTCAAAAGAGTGTTATATTAATATTTTAATATAATATGAGTTATTTTTTCCTCTAATATTTTTATCAAGTGTTATTTTTAATGTAATATTAATATTATGGCTAGTTTTATAATTTTTTTTCGTCAATGCATTATTTTATTAGATTTTGTTTGTGTAAAACAAGTATGAGTGTAAGAGCCGTAAAAATATAAGAATAAGAGTGAAGAATCCACCCGATTTTCAAAATGTCTCCTCGTTAAATTTTGATTTTGATTTGAAGAGAGAAGATTTTGAGTTTGATAATGGCAAATGGTAACACGCAGCAACCTGGTAGCTATTGAAAAGTGTTTGTCTGCTGTGTTTGTTCGAAGCCCAGTTTGCAGATTCGACCACTCAAACCCTAACGTTTCCAGCTTGCAAGGGCTTCGCTCCAGAAGGTAATTTATTATTATCTTGCGATAATTCACCTTTTCTTCCAATTAGGTTCCTATTGAGTTTATGTATCGTAGCATCACCCACCCCCAATGATTCCACGTCGTTAATTAATTAATTAATTCTGCAGATATTGACCAAACACATTGTTGGAGCTTTTTTGGGTTACGATGGATTTTGACGAGTATGAGTATTTAGAGAAAGCAGTTGAAAACCCTGAAGTTAAGCACAGGGCTAATGGTGGGGACAAAAGTGTGAAATCCGAAGAGAGAGGGCGTAATGGGAGTTCAAAGCATAAGGATAAGGATGATGATGATAATGTTGTCGATCTCCATCCCAAGAATTCAAAATCTGGAGACAATTCTCGTGATACTGAGAGGCAGAGAGAAAGAGGCTTAACTCGTCATGGTTCAAAGTCCAGAGATGGAGACAAGGACAGAAGCTCTGGGGGAAGTAGGGATAGGAGGAGGGATAGGGACAGAGACCATGAGAACAAGGATAGGAAGAGAGACGAGGAGAGAGACCATGGGGCCAAGGATATGAAGAGAGATAGGGAGAGAGACAGAGATCGCAATCGTGACCAAGAAAGGGACAGAAGGGACCGTGGGAGTGAGGCTGAGCGGGAATGGCGAAGCAGAAGTAGATCCGATAGGCATCGAACTGATCTGGATGACAAAGACAGAGAGACAAGTCGTGACAGGGAGTATCGAGACAGAGAAAGAAGCCGGGATAAGGATGACAGAGACAGAGAAAGGGTGAGGGAATCAAGGGAACAGGGTAGAGAAAACAGGTATTATTTTACATTCAAGTTTTATTCATTTTAGCTGCTGGGCCAAATTATACAAAAAAAATAATTTTGGTGGTGAAATTTTTTAGCTACCCTGGATTTTTGTTTCTTATTGACTTTCTGCATCCATTGTGTACAAGGATTATCTATATAATGATTTCTTTTCTGCTGTATCTCATCTAAAGAATCAACCTTCTACCTCTATATTCTCATATTCCTGCAGTGTGATATATACATACATAGTATTGCCCTTTAGTAGCTACAGAAAGGCTATTTACTTCAAAGACACTTATTAAATGACTAAAATTCCTTTGGCTTTCAGCATAAAGTCCTCTTTTATAGATAGCTATGCTCCTGTTAAACTCCTTTTAGATTCTTCCTCTTTGTCATATTTATTGTCAAAATGTGATTCCTAAATTTCTCATCTGTAATTGTGAGTTAGAAATGAAGTCTTACTCAAAATGGGACATGGACAATTCGTAGGTAGGGAGACTATGCTTGCTATCAGTCTGGGAGAAGTTATTCTGTTATTCTGCACTTTTTCAATGTCTTGCAAAGTAGTATATATTGAAACAGGAACTTTTTCTGCCACTTGGTCTCATCTGATAGCAATTGATTCTCTTCTTATAATCATTTAATTTATCTACTGTCTTCTGTTTTTAATCTATCAAATTCCCATATACTCTTTGAGATATAACATGACCAGGTACTGCTTTCTAGGACACGTGACACTCTTATGTAATAAGCTTAAGCTTTTAGGTAAATTGTTAATTTGATATAGGATTATAATCTACTTGACTTAATGATCTGGAATTTGATCCTTATGGTCATTGATTCATAGTCTTAGTGCAGTTGCATTACTAGGTTGTTGTGGCCTTGAAATTTATCCATGTTTCTAATTTAAGTGATTTTCATGTTTGGGAATGGTACTGGTATACAATATACAAGTTATTTCTGGGCCCTAAATTATTCTTAATCTTTCCAGACCTACTTGCTTGTTGACAAATCCTTTGTCATTTATTTCCTTTCTTCTTTTTCTGCTAAGTGCTAAACCTAGTTTCTTTTACCATATTCACCATCCTTATAGTTAATGATATAGTAATGCTTACAGTAATAGCTTATTTGAGTCATAAATTAGATTTAGTTTGGTACAGTGGATCTAACAGGTTGTGGGGCAATTGCCGAGACTTGAGACATTGGCATTCAGGTGGCATCTGATTTAATTTTGAAATTGTGTAGAACTCATTTTATGCACTTTAAGTTATGCAAATGCAGATATATTCACGTGTGTAAGTGTTATTCTTTTAAGACCAGATATGTGTTTTCCTCTTAGCTATCAGAGTTTAATCACCCACGTCTCATTTTTTATAAACTGCATTGATTCTTTTCTTTGTCTTGCCTTACATGACATCATCACTATTTGCATTGATGCTCATGAGTTTATGTCTTTGTTTGCGAACAATATTCTCTTGCTTCTCATCTCTATTTTGTGGACCATTGTATGTTTGCTTTACTGTTTGTATTGATTGTATATTTGTATTATCTAAACTGAATTTGAGAATAGTGGTTCTTGAGTTTCATATAGTTAGTTGTGTTGTTAACAGTGTTACAGCTTCTGAATATTGAATGTTAGATTCTGGGAACTCACAGTATGGAGAATAATCATCAAATGATCTTTCTGGCAATTGGGCCCGGCACTGGAACCTCAGGTCATGGGTTTCAGAAGTTTCTCCCTCCTGGAATGTATTTGAAAGCATGCATTGCAACCATTCATTGTTTGAATGGCTGTTGTATTGTAGCGGTGGTGATGCCATGCTATTTATAATCCTTTCCTCTTCAACTTAGTTGCTTAATTGCATTTATTCTGTTGCAGAAATGCTGGTGATGGAGTTATGGGCTTTTGCTTAAGAGAAGCAATTCATCTTCTGATGCCTGTGGGCAAAAATAATGTTCATTTAGCTACATGTTGGTCACAGTTTCTGTTACTGCATGTAATAGATTGGTGTCAGTTGTGATTAGTTTATCAGATTTTAGAAAGTTCTTCAATTCATGGCTTCTCAATTTTCTTTTATCAATTACTTCATGGGTTTTTTGAGTGAATGAAGTCCAGTACAAAAATTGGTCTAGTCTAAACAACAGATGAAGCCCCTAAAACCGGTTTAAAATCCACTATCAGATGAAGTCCATCATTGTCTTTTGTTTATGTCCAGACCTGGGTGCTCCATTGCAACATTAATTTTTTGTTCACATCATTGGTACCTTGCTTTGATCAATGTGATTAAAGCCTTTAATTTCGATATTATTGGATTCTAGTGATTTACCAATTCCATGGATAGGATTTTTTTTTTTTTTTTGTGTACTGTGCTGTCCCGTTTCTGTTGATTCTTCCTTCAAATCATTCACATCACCAGTGATGTCGTATACTACCTTTGTTCCTATTTATAAGACCCAATTACATAATTCGTTAGGGATTAAGAAAAGTAGTTAATTTAGTTTATAGCAATAAATTTATCCAAAACTACCATTGCAAGTAATACTCTTCTCTCTCATCCAAATGCCTTCCAATACAACCTCTCCTCTGTCTTCTTTTAATTAGGGGTATTTTAGTCTAAAAATAATTAATGCATGGGACATTATGGATTGGGTCTTATAAAAAGGAACAAACACCACTTTAAATTTGGGTCTTATAAATAGGAACGAAGGTAGTATAAAACTAGTTTTATGTATTAAAAAGGTTTCATTCTTTTTATGCTTATGGTTCTCTTACTCAGTATATATAAGCTTTTAACAGGTTTCAACTTAATGCAATTAGGTCCCTCACTCTCTCGTACTGCCATCAATCCAAGTTGGTGATGCTGTTTCAATATAAGATTTTGTTTAATTTATAGAAGGTACAAAATATTGTGTTAATACCAATTGGATGACATTCATTCCCTTTAATTACCATTTCCGTCAATCCATGGGTTTGATTCTTTTCAAGTTCAAGATGCAAAGTCATGAATTCAAACCTATGTTACCTGGTGATTTCATGTTAACTCAATTCAGTTCCCTGCAGGCCTATGTCACGTGGATTTGGGCTTTATACATGTAAAGACAATTTGCTGCCATGTTGCGAATTTAAGGAACATGAAAATTTTGTGTTGGGAAAATATGGTTTATGCTATAGTTTGTTACATAGATGTTACTGTGATTTTCAAATCTGAACTGCTATAAAAAGGTTGCATGTATTCCAACAACTTGGGCTATAATTTTGTGTTTTTGTTATGTTGTAGACGGCATAAAGAGAAAAAGGAAGAAACAACAGAACCTGAGGCTGATCCTGAAAGAGATCAAAGAACTGTGTTTGCTTATCAGGTATTCCAAACACAACTGGAATGCAATCACATGATCTGTTTGCTAATATTCATTAACCGGATCTAATCTTTAAAACATTTTTACAGATTTCTCTGAAAGCAGATGAAAGAGATGTATTTGAGTTCTTCTCAAGGGCTGGCAAGGTCATAATATTCCATTCACTTTCTTTTCTAACACAAAAAAAATTCAAAATTGCTTTCCTCTGTTACTGTAGCTGGCTTTTCCTTTTGACTTTTTGAATGTGATAGATCCCTGTCTCTGTTAAAGAGTAAGAGAATAAGAGATTGCTAGATGAAATATAAATCTGAGAGGCATGTAATGCATTTCTCTGATTTATCAGTAATCAGACAAAGCATTAGAAGGAAATCCATTCTTGTTAGTAAAATGAATTAATTTTAATTCCTTGATAGTGTAATGAATATTACACATCAGTAAATCTGATGGTATTTCATGTTTAGAAAACTTGAACTGTAACTCTGCATGTGGAATACTATAGTTATACTCAACTCAAATGATGTTGCATTGCAGCTTCTTGCTTACTGACAGTGTATATAGTTTTACATTGTTAGCTGGACCAAATTTAAAATCATATCTCATTTGCTGTTTTTTCCATTTTTATTTTGCTTCCAAAAAAGCAGTTCTTCTTCAACCTATGTTTTCTTGACATCTCTAGTTTACTACTAATTTTAGGTGCGAGATGTTCGCTTGATTATGGATCGCAATTCAAGACGTTCCAAAGGTGTTGGGTAAGCATCACATAACTGTGATCAGAACTAATTTGACTTTGTTTCTCCTCTTAATTATGTATGGAAAAAGTAACATGAAAAAGGCTGTTGGGAGAAGAGTTAGCTGTTATACAAACAAATATAAGATTATATTTTGAGAATTGGTACTTAATGTTTGATTCGTATGAGTTTGTACATCTTGAGTTCCCTCTAACTTAATTGATATTAATTCTGTGAACTAACTTGAGGTTGAACAAATAGAAGAACTATAAAGATATTTTAAGTTAGATGGTGTAAACCTCATTTTTATGGGCTTTGTATGACTATGTACTGCTTTCTTTTTTTGCAGGTATATTGAGTTTTATGATGTCATGTCTGTCCCCATGGCAATAGCACTTTCGGGCCAACCTCTAATTGGTCAACCAGTGATGGTGAAGCCATCAGAAGCGGAAAAGAATTTGGTTCAGTCCACAACATCTGTTGCTAATGGACTCACTGGACTTATAGGCCCTTATTCTGGGGGAGCAAGAAAGCTGTATGTTGGTAATCTGCATATCAGTATTACTGAAGCTGATATTCGTAGGGTGAGCACTTCTTGTTTCTTTTGTCATTGGATAATTTATTGATACATTTTGTGATCGATTCTCTAGAACTGGTTGACTGAAAGGGATCCTCACTCCTCGTCATACGATGCAATGCAAGACTAGAATGAGATTGGTCCCTGGACTGAGAACTTATCCGCTCCTTTTCTTTTGTCTTTGCTTCTTTTCTTCGTGTTTACATTTCTTTCTGATTACTTGAAAATCGATATTTTTTTTCCTTTGCAGTTTGATGATAGTAATTTGTATTTCCAACATTGTATCCAATTGATTGTATTATTCTTTTTTACTCTGTTAAATTGTTTAGGTTTTTGAAGCATTTGGTCAGGTTGAGCTAGTCCAGCTGCCTCTTGATGAAAGTGGGCACTGCAAAGGTTTTGGCTTTGTGCAGGTGAATTTTATAACTTGTAGTTACTTATTTGTGAGTTAATTGTATCGAGTTTTTGCACTCTTTTTTTTCCAGAGATACATATAGGCTATTATAGCTGTATATTGAGCAATTGCTCATTCTATGTGGAAACTTTGAATGAATTTAAACTGAGGGAGAACTTCTATTTCGATACAATGGAGTAATGAATGAAGTTGCTACTGGGTTCTGATGCTATTCTGCTACATGGCCTTATCATAATGCTTTTTGTAAGTTGCAGTTGTTTCCCGATATGTACTTAATTAAATTGTTTACTGTAGTTTGCACGCCTTGAAGATGCAAGAAATGCTCAGAGCTTGAATGGTCAATTAGAGATTGGTGGTAGGACAATCAAGGTACTGTTGATTTGTTCATAGATCTAGGTTTGGTTGACCTTTTGCTAAAATTTGGCTTTATATTTGCTAAAGTATGAGGTTCTATTAATTTTATAAAATGTGAATTGTTGAAATGCCATAATTATCAGTCAGCTTATGGATTATTTTAATTTGTATCTTGATCTTGTGATATATCTAACTGGATGCATATGTTGTGCTTAGTAAACTAGTCAACTAGTCATGCATTCCGAGTCTTGCTGTTAGGGTGCTGGACTGGTGGACTCTATCAAGTATCAAATGGAGCTTGAATGAATCCTTGCACCTTTTTATATACTCACCAGATCAGCTTGTTGGAAAGAATTTTTTTCACCAGTTAGTGAATCTTGTAGATGATTTTATTTAATTTTTCGGGGAGGGCGATCTTTTCATTTCTACAGTTCTTCCCATCTATGTTACCTTAGAGAAATGTATGAAACTCTGGAAAAACTAAAAAAAAAAAGGAAAAGATAACATGGGCATTTGAGAGGAGTAGCCTCTCCCTCCTTTTCTATTTGCATCTTTCTTTATTACTCTTCCTATCCTTCCCTTTTTATCCCCTTCCTAACTGTACATTCCCACATGGATAAGTGGTTATTCCTCTTTCCAGAGTGTTAGCATGACTCATATGGATCTCTCATTCTCTATAACCCCTTTTCTTCCAAAACACAGATTTTTGGATAACTACTATGATGATCTTTGGGGTTGTATATCTACGTGTGCTTTTCATTTGAGCTTGACTTTATTTCTCTGTATGTAAACTTTAAGTTGCATTTTATGAGGATTAGCTACCAAGTGGATATTCTGGTAATGATCTTATGCATAGATGATCTAAACTGGTTGACCTTATTGCCTCTAGTTTTTGTATTATGAATTATTAGGTATCGGCTGTTACTGATCAATCTGGAATGCAAGAAGTTGGAGGAAATACTGGTGATTTTGATGATGATGAAGGAGGTGGCATGGTAAGTAATCTATTTCTGACGAAAACTGGTTATGGCCTCTTAAAATTTTACTAAATTACACATATCTCCCTGATGTTTAGAAAGCCTACATGGAACTCCACTAATGCATTGGAAGTTGTAATAGCCACCACTGTTAGCAAAATCACGATCTGGATCGTAAGATCGGACGATTTTACGATCTTTGCGGCCAACGGCGATCCGGATCAGTGCTAGGATCGTAGCTGAGTGGGATCGTGGTGAGATCGCGAGTTTGATCGTAGGATCGTAAGATCCTCGATCCGTCACGATCTTGTTTCAGCAGAAATTAAAAGCCCTAACCTTGGATTCGAAAACGACCCAAATCACCCAGTAGCGGCGCAACCCAGCGACGCCGCAACATCCCGACCTCCCCCCGCTCGATTTCAGACGACGGCGGCACCTCCCGACCTCCCCCCTTCTGCGATCTCGAACGATCCAAGGTCGATGACCTGGAGGAGGAGGAGAAGGAGGAGATCGATGCCGACTTTGACGGAGGAGTGGAAAACTTGTTCGGCAATCTCGGCGGCAAGGGCGGCGAGAGGAAGGCTCTGATTTTCAGCAACGAAACGCGGAGGACGGAGGTGCCTCACAGAGGCGCCGCAGAGCTCCTCCAGTTTCAGCAATAACACACGCGACCAGGAGAAGATGAAACACGCGACCAGGAGCAGAGGAGAAGAGGAAACATGCGGGGAGAAGAGAAGTGGAAACACGCTACAGGAGAAGAGGAGAAGAAAAGAAAATAGGGTTTTCTACTAATTTGCTTTTTGTACTCACTTTTTTTCTTTCTGCAGTATCATATAATATTTTTGAATAGGCTTTTGAGTTTTAATTTACGTAATTTCTATTTACAGCCTTTCCATACCCACTTTTTTATTTCCGTAGTTTCATAGTAGGATCTACGATCCGATCTTACGATCCTCGATTTACGATCTTTCATCCCCCCTCCCAATCCTAAGTAAAATCTCGATTTTAACAACAATGATAACCACAATTCATAGCAGGATAATCATATCCCACTAGTGTGGTTATATATACTCTAATTGAACTTGGGCACTCTATTCTATTGTTGGAGTAATATATTCTTTATTTCATATATATATTAGCAGCTGAATGAGTATTGCCGAGGATTATTACTCATTTATGTGATCAACCAATATCTAGGGAACTAAAGGTAGTTAAATACTTTACATGTTTTGGACAACCTGAGAGATTTTCTGTTTAAGTTCTAAATATTAGAAAGTTGGATTTTTTTTGTATTAGCATTTTTTAATCTCAGTAATTTAACAAAATTAAATTATCAAAGGTTTCCTATTAGTCACTACTAGGTTTGAATTTAGACCCTGCTTGCTTAAGCAGATTTTATTGGTATTGTGCTTGAATTGAAATATATAGGAAAATATTTTATACATGTGAAAAATATTGGGTACTGAGCAATCACACAACAATCGAGATAGGAGAAAGAGAGAAAGGGGAAAAAGAAAACAACACACAGAGTTTACCCTGGTTCACCCAATGTGGACTACGTTCAGCTATTCACTATATTTCCTCACACACTCGTTCAATTGCACTTAAGATTACAAGGAAATATATAGGCTTAGAAACTCTAAGCACCGTAGCTATTCATGGGTCCAAGTCCAAATTAAAATAATAAAATACGAGGTCAACAACGGTACTAGGCCTCCGTGCATATCTGTTGACGGTACAGTATGAGCCATACCCAACAAAAAAAGTCTACTCCCAATTTCTTTCTACAAATACAAAATTACAATTATCTTAATAGTTGATATTCAATAAACCATGATCAATGTGATTTATTAGCTTCACTGAATATTCGTTTCTGTTTTAAAATTGGTATTAACTAGTACATTTTTTTAAATATAATTTAACTTGTGCTAGTTTTAATACAAATCACTGTTTTAGCTGACCTTTCTGAAATTTTCAGTCCTTGAATGCATGTTCTCGAGCAATGCTCATGCAGAAGTTGGATCGAAGTGGTACTGCATCAAGGTTAGTCCCCTGCCATTTTTTGGCTTTTCACATGTCAAGATCAATAATCATAATCTCAGTTCTCGTGCATTTGTTGACAGCATGGTTGGTTCCCTCGGTAATTCTGTTGTCAACAACACAGGTCTTAATCTACCAGCGACAGGAAACATACTCGCAGCTGCTCCTGTGGGTGGATTGGCAGGTGGAGGTCTCCAAATTCCCACGGCTACAATTCCTTCTATTGATACAATCGGTGTTCCAAGTGAATGCTTAATGTTAAAGAATATGTTTGATCCCAAAGATGAGGTGACTAACTAGCATGTTTACTTGGGTTTTTTTTCATACTTTTCTTTTGTCTAATGATATTGCTGGCATGATGTGCTGCAGACTGAACCAGATTTTGATTTGGATATTAAAGAAGATGTTGAAGCAGAATGCTCTAAGCTTGGGACGTTAAAACACATATATGTTGACAAGTGAGTAAACTACTAATCCTTATTTGTTCCTCTTTGACTTCTGAGACTATAAGTTTGTGGCGTTTTAATATATTTATTATTTCTATGATAATCAGGAAGAGTGCTGGTTTTGTCTACTTACGATTTGAAGATACCCAATCTGCAATAAGTGCACAGCAGGCCTTGCACGGAAGATGGTTTGCTGGGAAGATGATCACTGCAAGCTTCATGGTACATTTATTATTAGCTTTATTTCCCTTTATTTTTATTGTTTTGGTATCCACAAAATTGATGAACATCTTCCCCTAACCATAAATCTATTAAATCCTGTATGTGCTGGCAGGTGCCTCAGTCATATGAGGATAAATTCCCAGACAGCAGATAAATTCACGGTTTATGCGTGATGAGGAATCTCCTGGCAGAAATAGTCATCCTTAGAATTATATAACGGCTTCTTTTGAGAAAGATGTAGCTATGCACATTTGTCTTTGAAGTTAAAAGCTGTTTATTTGTAAAAGCTGCAGTTACTACTTTCATAAAATTTTCGGGGTGTTAGTTTGATTTAAGCGTCCTATTACGGTATTACTGTTGTGGCTTGGCAGTGTTATTGATTGGAACAAGGGTTTTGTGATGCCTAGAAACATCAATGTAATTCAAACTTTGGCTGATGGCAATCACAAAGTTTTGATGTATGATCAATGATGGGACCATCTTTCTTTGTGTCGATTAGTATAAGCCTGTAAGGGAATCAGTAGAGGTGGTTAACAAGTTTCGGTTGAATAGTAGTATTATTAAAATATATTTTACCAACAAAAAATGAGTGAATGTATCTAAAACAAAAGCATACCACACTATATGACCATTTGCCAAACTAAGTGTGATATGGATGGCAAAAGTAAAATCTGTGCACAATACGGTTATTTTGAATTTAATAACAAGCATCATTTTTCAAATATAGATCAAACTGTTCTTAGTGTATTTTAGTTAATTTAGCAATATGAGTAGTTGAGGTTATAAAACATTATTTTTAACTCAGGAAATTAAAGATAATTAATTTGAAAATGTATTTAATTGTTATTCAAGAAATTAATAAAAAATTATGAAATTGTTAATAGTTTTAAGCAGCATGAAGTCACATCACATTTTTTTTTAAAAATATCTAATAAAAGTTATAGACATAATATGGGTTCACATCATACAATATATAAATTTTGATGATGGTGAAAATTAGAACTTGCGTTATTGATTTTATTTTCAGGCGGGGTTCAACGTAGAAGACACCAGTTGTTGCTTCGAGTCACTTGTTGATGTCTCAATCTATTACAAATTCAATTAGCTAAAAGCTGATGAAAATGTTTTAAAAATATAGTCGATAACTTCGTTAAAAGCTGAAAATTGAACATCCTCTGAACATGGTCACATAATAAGGTGTTTCGTCGTCAAAATGAACTGAATTATGGCACCCTTTTAATTGTGATCAACATTTGCATGTGAAGATATATACTAAGAACCTAATCTGGTCACTCAATATTAATATTTAATATTCCTCCAATTTAAAAAGAGAAGAATACTATAAGGATTGCCTTTATTCACACATTAAGGTAAGGTAGTGCCTGGAGTGGAGATCACATAACGCATAGTACTAATGGAAACAGAAGAAGTGGTTGAAGATATTGTGATTGTGGGAGCTGGAATTGCCGGCCTTGCAACATCCTTAGGACTTCACAGGTACCTTAATTTTCTCTCAAAGTATTTATCCATATGATTATTATTATTATTATTTAATTAAGTTATCATTTGATATTGATGCTGGTGTTGAGTATCCGAAGTTTGGTGTTAGAACCTTCAGATACTTTGAGGATCGCTGGGTTTGCTTTGTCAATAAGGAAAAATGCTTGGAAGGCCTTGGATGCTGTTGGTGTTGGAGACATTCTCCGCCAGGAATATGCCCATCTCAATGGGTATGCAGCAACGTGTTTTTAACTTTCTCTTTTTTCTATTATTCTGTGAAATTCTACACCAGTCTTGTTAATAGCTAGAAAAAAGTCAATTCAAATTATTTAGGATGTTTTTGGCTAACCAACTTAATTATCAATCAAACTAAACTAGTGGAATTGGAGTTCAGGGTTGTCACTACTTCATTGATTACAGGGCAACAAACATCAGCTATGCGTTTCAGAGTATCAGGAAATCAGCAGTAAGTACACTCTGAATAAAATTCACTCTAATTATGCAATAATTAGTGAGTATACATGTTTCAATTTGAGTTTAAAACTAACCTGTCAGATTATTCAGTTTATATAGTCTGCAGATAATCGTTGCTATGTTGGGTGTTTTTGTGTGATGCAGAACAGACCGTTAAATTCGTTGTGTTAAAAGGAATATACTGTTGGAAGTCCTTGCCAATGAACTTCCAAGTGGCACCATCAGATACTTGTCAAAGGTTGTTGCTATTGAGGAATCTGGCTTTTATAAGATACTCCATCTTGCTGACGGGACAACCATCAAAACCAAGGTAAACTATATGAGTGACATGAAAAATAAGTTAAGATCTTAAAAACTATATACGAAGCAAACAACTTCTACTATGAGTCCAAGTTAGTAAACTTGACATTGATACATTGATGTTTACAATTGAAAAAAGGTATTGATTGGGTGTGATGGAGTGAATTCCAAAGTGGCAAAGTGGCTAGGCTTCAAGAAGGCCTCTTTTACTGGGAGATATGCAATCAGGGGCTGTGCAGAGTTCAAGAGCGACCACGGGTTCGAGCCCAGCTTCATGCAGTTCTTTGGCAAAGGTATCCGAGCTGGTGCTATTCCTTTTGATGAGAAGTCTTTGTACTGATTTTTCACTTGGGCACCCACCCACCAACCAAGGTGAATTTTCAAAAATACAAGTTCTTGACTATGGAAACTTCAATTGCAAAAAAAAAAAAAAAAAAACAGCATTCATTTACCATGCCTATTATCATATGACATTTAACTGTATGCATACCTTTGTCACTTTTACCCAGTAGTGGACCTATGTTTGTTTGTGGGTAGGCAAATAAACTCATGTATTTTTCTTAAATTTTATATTTTGCACTCCAAATTTTATGAATTTGAACACCCTGACTTATTATCATCTGAGGGTAAACAAATATACCCTCTTATTTTATATGTATTTATCTAAAATTTTATATTTTACATCTCTCATATTTTGTGTTTGAACCCCTTCCTCATTTTTATTCATTAGATTTATTTTTCAAAATAGTTTGCCCCCTTTGACCTTGGGTCTTAGATTCGCCACTGCTTTTATCATTCCACTTTTCTTGTCTTGTCTTGCAGACAAAGAGCTAGAAGAGAACCCTGCTAAATTGAAACAATATGTGTTAAACAAGCTTGAGAATATGCCAAGTGATGTTAGATACTACATATAAAAAACAGAATTGGATGCCTTCCTATCATCTCCATTGTGATATAGACACCCCTGGGAGCTTATGTTGGGGAATATTAGTAAAGGCAATGTTTGTGTTGGTGGAGATGCTTTCCACCCCATGACTCCTGACCTTGGCCAGGGAGGGTGTTGTGCCTTAGAGGATGGAGTTGTTTTAGCCAGGTGTCTAGGTGAGGCCTTCTCCAAACATATCAAAGAGAAGGATGAAGAAGAGGACAAATTCAAAAGGATTGAGGAAAGCTTGAAGAAAATATGCAAAGGAGAGAAGATGGAGAAGCATTGATGTCATTGCTACAGCTTATATGGTGGGCTCTATTCAGCAGGCTGAGTCCAAATTGGTTACCTTTTTGAGGGACAACATTTTGGCTGCATTCTTAGCTAGCCAATTGTTCAAGAAGTCAGGTTATGATTGTGGAAAACTAAATAATAGTAACTCTTAGTGACAGTTTTCTTGTAAGATGCTCAGTCCATCAGTGTTGTGTTGCCTTTCATTTTGCCATTTGAAAGAACTTCTAGTCCTTTGTTATACTTTTTATGTCAATTTTTTTCCTCATTGTTATTTGAAGTTGATTGGTAAAGGTGCATATATAAGAATATAATCAAGATCCTATCATATCTAAACAATGGTGCTAAGGCTAATTATCAAACTGTGAAAGAATAAATCAGAAAAATGACAAGGCCTTTATCAACATATATAGTAACCTTTGAGGAGATTGGTGAAGATGAAAATCTGTGATACTTACAAATAATTTATGAAGTAAAGAATATTATTAGAACAAAAGAAAAAGGGCCATAAAATCCTTTCATATTTCTCATAAGGAAATCTGAAGACATGGAGAGCCCGGCCCCAAAGTCAAGCCAAAAAAATAACCGTCGTAGAGGATGCTGGTCCGTGATACAAAAATATTAAACCACACATACTTTATGAATAGAGAAAAATGCGTTTTTAGTACTTGTACTTTCAGTAAAACATGGTCATGGTCCTTATATTTTTAGTATATCAATAACATTACGACTCAGATGCAACATTAAGAGAAAACACCAAAGAAAATACAACTGCATTGCACAAGATCTCATCCAAAAAAAAAAATCATAACAAGCACTCAAGAATCTGGAGTTTGGTATAGGCATGCGACCCTTTCTTGGTGGCCTAATCCATGCAGCAAGGTCCAACAATACAATATAAGAAGAAACATAATAATGGTCACAAGATACGCACATTATCTAAATATTCTAGGATCGCCAGGACGTGCATGGCTAGGAAAGCATTGTAATTTGTAAGGAATCCATCTAACATTTTCTTCACACATGAATTTTCGCTCCCTTGGATTAGTGCATAACAGTGTTAAACGACGATAAATCATGTTTTGTATATGTGTGCATGCAACTTATAGGTTAAGTGTGTGCTTGGGTGAGTGTTTGTAAAATTAATGTAAAATTTAGTGCAGATTTTTCAACTTAACACAACAGTTACTTTCTATCACTTCAGTCAAATTACTTAATAACTAAACATCTTTTATACTAAAATCATATTTGATAGAAGGAAAAATTATTTATGATACTCCTATTGTTAAACTAAACATATATTAAGTGTATGTTAGATCATTCAAAATCACATTAAAATATCAGATAATGTGATTTTAAGTAAACATTCATATGTTTGATTTTACCTTGAAGAAATAATTTTTTAAAATAATTTTAAATAACTTTTTTGTTACATAATATTTTTTTACCAAAATTGCACTTAAAGTCTACAACAAACAAAACAGTACAAGACCCCAACACCTATAACATAGATTGATCCCTCACCGATGAGTGATCCTATATTTCAACATGCTCAAGAATTTCATCTTAAGTAACCAGTAAAAGAATATATGAATTCTCCATATTTAAAATTCATACAAATGAAAACAACAATTGGGCATATGGTTCAAATTAAATTCGGTAATAACATAAGTCTCAAATTGGTGTATCACTTATTGAAATTGATTTCTCATCCAAATATTAAATCTCGTGGAGAACAACCACTCAAGTATAACATAACCTTCAATCTAAAATCACTTAATCCCATTGTTCGGAGGTTCCGCGTAAGGGAGAGAGATATTATACACAGCCTTACCCTTACATATATAAAGAAGGGATTTGAACTCATGACCAACAGATTACCAAGACACAACTTTACTGTTATGCCATGGCTCGCCCTCAATAACCTTCAATCCAATAAAGGAAAATCAAACTAAAAAAACAACAAATAAGGGTGTATTTCTTTCACGGAATTTTCTTATATTCTTAGGAATTTTATTTCCAAGAATATAATATAAGAATATAATTTTTGGGTATTTAAAAAAATTATGTTTGATTACATTTGAATATTCTTAGGAATAATTTTTAAAACTTAAAATAATTTAATTAAGAAAAGAAAGTTAAATGCTTATTATTTCACATTTCCATGAAAATATCATTTTCCCATCCCTCCTAATGGAAATATAAATATAAGAAAACATGATAAAAAAAAATAAAATTATAACATTTCTAGAAATCAATCATATACAGAAATATTTTTAAAAAACTTGTAAAACCGCTCCTAAGGATATATTTATATTGAAGATGAGAAATAATATATAAAAAAAAATTATATTTTATTTTGTGAGACTCATATTTCTTGCACTTTACTTTAATTAAAAAAAACCATCTATTTCTTTCCTCAAAACCAAACACACCTAAGTTTCACCTTAAAACCGCCTCTTACGAGTAAACAACCAAATTCTCATCGTGTTCAATCATTCACAATGTACAAATGTAGATAAGTTGTGTTTTCTTTACAACAAATGATTAAAGCCCTCAATCAGTTTCGAATTTCATCCACAAAATATAACTGTTTTCTTTTCAATGAAATTCAGGAAGAAGTGCACTGCGTCATTCTAATCTCGTACTGAATATAAAAAAATTGAATACAAGAACCCTTAATTTAATTTCATTAATTAGAACAATCATAAGATTCATACAAATACTGGTATACAGATTGATAGGAAAATGAAAAAAAATAATAACATCTCTATATATATAGATAGTAGATATAAGCTTGGATCAATGGTTGGAAAAGAGTAAAAGGAGAAAAGAAAGAGATAGATATCCTAGGTTCAAATCTTTCAATTGATCGTTAATAAATTAATATTTTTCGATTTATATATATATAGATATAGATAGATAGATGCATATTATATTTATGGTATGTTAATTTAACAATATATATGTAATTGAGAGAGATAAAATATTGATATGAGTTCATTTCTGACTCCATTTGAGTGTCGTGTTTTTTTATTTTTTATTTTTTATTTTTTATTTTTTATGATGGACTCCATTTGAGTTTGAGTTGCCGAAAGCAATTGTTGGGCTAAACTTTTAGAGCACAATTCTATCTATCTACCGCCACTAAAGTCGAAGAAACTTTAGCAATATTACGTGTTTAATTGCACACAGGAAATCAAAATATTTAAAACCAATATAGAATTTAATAATTGCAACAGCACCCAAAATCACAAAATAAGAGCTCATATGAAACTGCATAATTAATACAGGCTGCAATCAGGATACACCTTCAGAGCACAAGTCTACCTGCACTGCATACAGCCACTAAGAAGAAAATTTAGCAATGTTTAACTTGCACAAGAAATCAAAATATTTAAAATCAATTTACTCATTATTTCGGATAAGTTGAAATCAATAATATTATAATTAAAGCAATTGAATGCAGACTTTAGACATTAGCTGTTTAACTTCTAGCAGTGAATGCAGACTGAGTTACTTTTTAGTTGTTTTTTAAATTTTAGATTGGAACTTTATAAACCTGAAAGTGAAGATACGAATCAGAAAAAGATACATACGTTGAGCGTGGAACACGTTGGCACAGTATTCTTTAGTTAAATTTAAGAAAAGGATGCGCACGCACGGGACGACCTTTCTGCCATGAAAAAAAAAAATTACCCAAATACCACCTAACCAAAAGATATTACCAAACTGTCACGTGTCATATTTCGCTAAACACTCCAGCGAACTACACATACACATATTTCGTTAATCTGTGCAACGAATTATGTGCTGACATGGCAGAGAATTATGTGCTGACACGAGAAAGAGTATTTCGCTTGATGGAGTAGCGAACTACTTACAGTAAATAACTACTCTGGCTTTTCAATAAATAACTGCTTCAATTTTAAATAGATTTTCCAACTGTATTTTTTATTTTCAAATATTTTTTTATTTAGTTGAAAATTAATTTTATTAACTAAATTAGTTTTGTAAAATAATACAGTTTCTTTTAAAATTATTTTGAATAAAAATATGTCGGTTACCAACCAATTTAGTTTATAAAGATATGCAAAAATAAAGGGATGATATATATTATGGGAAAGTGGAGACAATTATTCATTGTACTTAGTTGACTACTCCCTCCTCAAGCGAAATACTCTCTCTGCCATGTCAGCATATAATTCGCTGCACATAGTAGCGAAATATGTGCATGTTAGTTCGCTGGGTGTTTAGCGAAATATGACGCATGATAGTTTGATAATATCTTTTGGTCACGTGGCATTTAGATAATTTTATTTTTGTGACAGAATGGTCGTTGTCTCCAGAACAAGAAATCGCGTTTAAATTACGGACAATGATTAAAATGTGTACCTAATGTGATCGTGTATGGCGAATATTTGGCAACGCTTTTAAGGAATATATAAGTTTGTTTGTCTGGTTTATAAGTCTTTTTTTTAAAAAAAAAATCTAAAATAAGTTTGTTAATTTAATATACGAACTTATCTTATTTTAATAACTTATTTTTTATCAAGTTATTTATGTAGTCTATTTTGATAAATTATTTGAAATAATTTATGGGAAATAAACTAATTTATAAGTTATTAGTTTTTTTTTACTTCTCAATTTTATTTTTATTATTTTTTATTAAAAATTCTATTTTATCTTTTTATTCAATTTAAAAATTCTCTAATCTTTTTGGTTCCTTGTCTGAAAATTTTTATATATAATTTTACATTATTATATATACAACACAACTCATCAATTGTCATCATTTTATATTATTTCTTAAGGTTAAAAATTCTTTGAATCATGTTAACTTTATAATTATTTGTTGAATTATATTATATTTTTCTAAAATTATATGACATAAATTTTTTTCTTACATAATTTTTATTTTATCGTTTCAACTTGTAAAAGCAAAAATTCTCCTTTGTAAATACCCAATTTTATTTGGGGGTAATTTGAAGGAAAAAAAATCTTTAAAGATTCGAAAAAACATGACACAATGTTTATTACACCAGAGAAACATATGAACTGACAGATTTTGATGAGAAACTAAACAGTAGATGACATTTATTTTCTTTAATGTCAAATTATTTATTTTAATAAATTATTGCATTTTCTATTTTGATTTATAGTTAAAATATTTAGTTATTAAACCAAAGTTGATAATATATATATATATATATATATATATTCCATTGTATAACAATCAAACTCCGATAAAAAGATATTAAATCAATCATAGTTAAAAGATATAATTTGTATTATGTTTCATAGTAGTGAGTAACATACACATCCAAATTCTTGTATAAATAAAAGATGTTTAAGAAAAATTATAAAGAAAAAATACTTTTTTATTTTTGTTTTAAAATAACATTATAATACAT
>PYAF01005611.1:922504-979332 GCA_007407185.1 Glycine tomentella
ATATGTCTTTTTATGTCATTTAATATTTATCAATTAACTTATCAAATCTTATCAAACACTTTCAATTAAATAAGAATAAAAGAAACAATTGAAGAAATTTTTTCTCTAAATTTATATATATTTTTTATTTATCACCTAATTTTTTAAAAAATATTTTTAAATTTTTTATATTAATCTATCATTTTTCTGATTTCCCAGTCTTTCTTATATTTTAATAAAAAATTAATATTGTGTTTTCATTTATATTTTTTTGAATAATGTTAAAAAAATAAATTAAATTATAGAAAGCTTCTTTATAGTTTTGTATAATTTTATAATTTCTAAATAATTTTAAAAGGAAAAAAAATCAAGTTAAAGAAAAAATATAACTTACAAAATAACCAAGATTTTTCTCTTAAAAAATACAACTTAAAGTTAATCAGCAACCTTACACAGACGTCGCTGACTAATTAAATCCTTTGACATGCCAACTATAAAATAATTGTTTGACAAAGGAAAGCGATGGCATAACTCTAATATCTGAATTTTAAATTAAGAAAATAGCGTAACAATATCATGAATTAATTTGATTCCATGCAAAAAAGAATCTAGCCAGTTTTTCTCTGTTTTGTGTAACTGGATTTATTGTTATTGTTATTGGCCGGCATATATGTTTAATTTCCCGTCACGTCTGCATCCCGTAATATGAGTAGCTTCTGCTTGGTGGAGGTGGTTTAACGGAATGACCAGAGTACTATATGTAACGTGTTTTTAATTAAGAAGTACTTGAAACTAGAAAGTCGTCTTATATCATACGACCCAGATGAAAAATTGCGTAGATAAATTCCTCAATTATATATATATATATATATATATATATATATATGAAACTGGTCCAAGGAGTATATATATATATATATATACTACTAGAAATAGCTGTCATAAATTTTGAAATGTGTAAAAGGTACCATAAATTAATTAAGAATTTATATACTGAAAAGTTTTTTCAACTATCTAACATAAAATTGGTTACTTGCACTGAAGAATTACAAAAGGATAAAAGGAATTTCATTCAGTGGAACTTACTGCTATACTGCTTATATGTTGAATTGATCTACGTTATTCCAGGATCTGCCCAAGTAGGTCAATGTTTCCCAGCAAATATAGAAAAATCACAAGATGAAGATCAATGTTGTTAAAAAGTAGTGTCAACGCAGAAATGGTGAGCGTGAACAAAAACGTAAAAACATGAAACGTAAACGAAACGTAAGAGTTTATTACATACTAAAATAAGTCCAAAAAAAATCTGAAAACTGCAAAAAATAATAACAGGATGCAAAAAGCAACTTTGTGGATCTGTCCCAAATAGAGAAAAATCTAATTGAGATGGCACCTTCTTCACTTCAAGCGTTTCATGGTTCCAGCGTTCAGTTCTTCTTCACTTTAACTTTGCTTCCATTACTCCCTTCTTCACTTCTTCCGCTGCACCTTCTTCAATTCTTCAGTACTTCTTCCAACATTCAGAGTTCTTCTTCCTGGCTGTGGCCTTCTTCTTCTTGCTAGTCTGCTAATGAAGACACTTACCTGATGATGAAGAAGGAAGATGACGGAAGCAGCAGACGAAGCAACAAATGAAAAAGGAAGACGACGAAATGAAGGAAGATGATGGAGCTTGAAAAGAAGGACAACAGAAGCTTGAAAGAAGGAAGACTAGCCACACACCAAGGAACAAACCCAGGGCACCAAGGAGGAGAAGCTGTCGGTGTGTAAAAAACGCGTAAAGGTCTGCATTTTTAACCCTTTTTTTTTAAAAAAAAAACTGAGTCAACTCGGTAAACTCGCCGAGTCAACCGAGTTAACTCGCCGTTTCAAATGAGTTAGCTCACCGATATTTAATTTAATGGTAAAGTATACAATTCTAGATATTTTTTATTAGAACAAAAATACAACTTACAAAATAACCATATAAGTTGTTTGAGGGGGTAAATCGAGAAAATTTATACCAATGAATCATAAATAATCATATAAGTGTTTTATTCGATCTTCAATTGATGTCATAACCCTACAAACAATCCCCCCCTTTAACAATTGTCCCAATGGGAATCGAACTCGTGACTTTGGCTCTGATAACAATTAATAGATCAAGTGCTTATCATTAGACCAAAATCTATAACTTGATAATCTGCATGCAACTCTTTCTATTTAAGAACATAACAGTACAAGCATCACAAGTTGAATATGACTTGACCTACCTGGATCTTCACCTAGGACAATTGATGTCACAACCTAGCAAATAATAGTCCATTAAGAAAAACATAACTTATTTGGTTAAATCAATTTTTTCCTTACTAAAAGGATATCTAAAACTATGAAAAATTTAAATAAAATTTGAAATTTATAACTATTTCTTTTAATTCTCTAAATTTTTATAATTTGTTATTATTTTAATTTTTAAACATATATTAATATTATTACTTAAGTCAGTTTTCACAAATCACCAAACTTTAAGGCCTCTTTTTCAGTATAATGAGAACTTAAGTAACAAGACAGAAAGAAAATTGACTAAACATAAATCAAGTCTCGTCCCATAGCAGCCAAGGCATACTTTAAGGTATCTAAGTTTTTAAAAATAAAAATTAAAGTGTATATATATAGAGATATATATATATATATATATAAATTTATTATTAGAGTAATTCTTTTTGTGTGGATTTGGTTTGAAATGACATTCAAATATATTTTTTTTATTTCTTTTCTATTTTTTATGAATTATTTTATTTCCTTTTTATTGTCTTTCTTATAAATAAGCTAAATATCATTTTGTTCATTTATCTTTTAGTATTTTTTTTAATTTGATCAACTATGTTTTTTAAATAATTCTGTTTTGATTTTTTTTTGTTTTCTGCTAACAACATTAATGTTTTAAATTTTAAAATAATTAATTTAAAAGAGTGACAATTTTTATTGTCACTTTTATTTTAAAAAATGTCATCTTCGACCCAAAAGTTCTATCATGCATCCAGAAATTGTGGTGTTATGCCATAAAGGCATAAAGATTCTTCATCATATCAAAGTTAAAATTTCCCTTCTTGATTACCAAATTAAGAACAATAACAAGACAAAAAAAATGGTGCATGAATTGAGAGAGAAGAAGCACCGGAAGCGTAAAATTGGGTTGGCCTGTCAACCCTTGTTTTCTTAAATAAAATTGAAAACACTTTAACCATTTTATTTTCCTTAAAAAATTTCCAAATTTTATAATGCAATATAATTAAAATAGAGAAAATAAAAATATTATAAGAAAATCAAGAAAATAATGAGATGGCCATAAAAGTTTTAAGTATTACATTAATTTAAAAAGGAGAAAAGGGTTAGCTGGTTGATCAGGTCGGTGCTCAACCTAACCTAACTCAACCTGCATCAATATAACCTGTGTTACATAATATAAATGTGCAACATAATATAACCTGTGTAACATTAATTTAAAAAGGAGAAATTTAACAGGTTGGGTTATCTGGCTTGGTGGATACAAATGCGTAACATGTGTGGGAGCTGACCTGACAAGTAATTAATATTTTGAAATATATATATATATATATATATATATATATATATATATAAAAAGACATATCATATAAGAAGAAAGTATCTTATATCAGAATGAAATGGTTAAATTTGGACCATATAATTAAACATAAACAATCAAGATTTAATTTCATATAATCATTTAAAAAGTTGTGAATTTTTTTAAAAAATTATATGATTTTTTGATATTAAATCTTAATTCTGCATGTATAATTATATGATCTAGATTCAATCATCTCACATTATTTTTATATATCATATATATAATTTGTGTGAAATTTGAGAATTTTAATTTTTATGCTTGACCCCTCCACTATTTTAGTTTTGCTCCATCTCTGCATGTTGTATGTAAAGGTTAAACTAATCTGATTAATGAGTTACAATTTAAAATATTTTTTTATTAATTTTTTAATATTAGAACGTTATACACCTTAATGACCTTTTACTCAGACTTTTTAAAAGATTTGTAGTGTTTATAAATACAATTATATGCACGTACTACGCATATTGTCGGTTATTTGATCAGGACGAATAATCGTGGCATCACGTGCTCTCATCAGTGATCTTGGGGTCGTTATCATCTTGAAGAAAGTGCAAAGCACCATATTTAGCTAGCTGCTCAATTTGGTATATATATTCCTCTGGGAAGAAGGATTTGAAAGATACGTACTAAACCAAAGGCTAGCTAGTACTAAAAAGAGTGATCATCTTAATTTCCACGGGAAAAAAAAAGAAATTAATAATGGAATCACTACTTGTTGAAGACATTGTGATTGTGGGAGCTGGAATTGCTGGGCTCGCAACATCCTTGGCACTTCATAGGTACGTATATATAGCTCTTTGGCCTTCTCCAGCACTAATATATAGCTAGGAAAATAAACACTGGAGCGTTTATTAATTTAGTTTAAGCTAAGAATATATAATTTGGCAGGTTGGGTGTCCGAAGCTTGGTGTTAGAATATTCAGATACTTTGAGGGTCACTGGATTTGCTTTAACAACATGGACTAACGCTTGGAAAGCCTTGGATGCTCTTGGCGTCGGAGACATTCTTCGTCACCAACATGTCCAGCTAAAAGAGTAAATACTATATTATTCATTTTTTCCTTAACTGTTGTCACGTACGTGTTGTGATCAAGCGAACAATCTAACGTAATATTTTACTCTATCATTGTCCTATATTTGTTATAAGTTTGTAAAATACTTAAGAATTGAAATAGATAAATAACATGGTAAAAAAGAAACGTTTATAAAATAATTTTAATCTTAATTTAGTCCTAAACTCTTTTGTTAGCCTGAAACTAAAGTACAGGAAATTGGAGTGCAGGAATGTGACTACATCTTTGATTATGGGGCAACAAACATCAAGCTTGTCTTTTGAGGGCACAGGAAAACAGTAAGTACATGTATATGCCTTGGCTGATAATAGTTTATGGTAAATCTGGCCCAGCTGCTTGCCAATTTGGTATGCTTTTGATGCCAATGATTGCTATGCTTTTTATTAAATTAATGCGAGAAGGACACACCTTTCAAATTCAAACTGATTACAAAAAAAAAGGGGCAAAAAAGTTTTAGTGGCTGATTGAATCGATTGTAGATATATATAAAACCAACCAAGTTTTAAATTAATTTTGATTTTAAAATTCTCCCAGTAATGATAATATGGGTGTGTTGTCATGCATGCGATCCAGTGGAGACTGTGAAGTTCGTTGTGTTAGAAGGCAGTTAATGTTGGAAGCAATTGCTAACGAGCTTCCAAGTGGAACCATCAGATTCTTGTCAAAGGTTGTTGCTATTGAGGAATCTGGTTTCTCTAAGATTAAGATAGTCCGTATTGCTGATGGAACAACCATCAAAACCAAGGTAATTAGAAATTAAACAACGTGACGTGACATGTGAAATTATCAAATTAAGATTCTTTCTTCCGCTTAATGGAATGATCTAATTGAACTTAAGAAGTGAAAAACTTCAAGTACAAGTTAGTTAATTGATACGTGGATGTTTGCAATTGGAAAGGTATTGATTGGGTGTGATGGAATAAACTCCGTGGTGGCAAAGTGGTTGGGCTTCAAAGAGGCCTCTTTTATCGGGAGATACGTAATCAGGGGTTACAAAAAGTTGATGGATAATCATGGGCTTGAGCCCAAATTCCTGCACTACTTTGGGAAGGGCTTTCGATCTGGTGTATTGCCTTGTGATGACAAGACTGTTTATTGGTTTCTAACTTGGACTCCCACCGGTGAAGGTGAATGAATTCTTTGTTTCAGTAATTTACTTGCTAAAATATTTTTTTTAGTTTTTGAAAGAGAAAAAGGGTTATGTAATGTAAAATAATTTACATAGTCATGCAATGACAAACCATCATGTAAAATAATTATCATAAAATATTCTAAACAACAATTTGATTGAATCACAATGTAAAACTGTTTTACACTATAGATAAACACTAATTTTTGTCAATCACTTTATCACAATTATGTCACTTCATAAATCACTTTCCTATATGATTACAACTTTCACATTTACTTTGCTTATGTTTGCAGAGAAGGAGCTAGCAAAGAATCCATCCAAAATGAAGCAATTGGTGTTGAGCAAGGTTGAGAAGATGCCAAGTAATATTAAAACCTTTATAGAGAAAACAGATCCAAAAGACATTTTAACATCTCCATTGAGATATAGACATGAGTGGGAGCTCATATTGGGGAACATTAGCAAAGGCAACGTTTGTGTTGTTGGAGATGCATTTCATCCCATGGCCCCTGACCTAGGGCAAGGTGGGTGTTGTGCCTTGGAGGATGGGATTATTTTAGCCAGGTATCTAGCTGAGGCCTTCTCCAAAAAAATTGGCAAACATGTTGTTAAAGAGATGAGTGAAGAGGGTAAGGCCAAGGAGCAATACAAAAAAATTGAGGCTAGCTTGAGGAAATATGCAAAAGAGAGAAGATGGAGAAACATTGATATAAGTGTTACATCTTATGTTCTGGGGTTTGTTCTGCAGGGTGATTTGAAAATGGTTGCACATTTTAGGGACAAAGTTTTGCCTGATTTCCTAGCCAAACTGCTGTTGAAGAAGTCAGATTTTGATTGTGGAAAACTTAACACTTCTAATTAATAATGGAATAATATAATTAACCATGCATGCTCTCTTGTACTTGGACTTGGTGGCCTTATAGAGTTTCCCTCCACCCATTACCCCCAATGTGTATGAATAGCGATTTCTAAGAATTTTTATAATGCACTGTTGTGAAAATAAATTTTTGCCGTCTATATTGTCTCCTGCGTAGTCTATAAAAACACAAATGTATTACTGCAGAAAAGCGTGAGCCAAGGTCCCTGCTACACTTTTGTGCAAGAATTAATAAAGATTTGTTTTTTTACTAGCGTTTTTTTATCGATAAATATTAACTATTAATAAGAAATAATTATAGACTCACAAATTTTTCTCTTTCTTTAATTATTCAACAAACCTTGTATCTTGTTACTATAATTCGATGTTGTTTAACAGAATGAAAATAAAGACAATTTTATTGTCATGAATGTTTTATATTTTTTCTTTCTCAATCTATACAAATCAATATTGTATTATTTTTTCATTATATTTCTATTAATTATTGAATTGAACTTGGGATGATTTGATGATGGATTTAATTTTAACAATTAAGAAGTTATGATTAAAATTAAATAACCAATCAAAATTGATTTGAATAAAATTGGACCTACATTATGAATAGAAAAAACATTATTAGAAAAAAAAATTCCATTAAAAATAGGCCATCAAGTTTATCGAAGAAGTTAATCATCATCGGTAAATATTTTCTGTCATGTTGAAAAAAAATTAAAAAACCAAACTTGTACATAAAAAATATGAGAATTAGGAGCGCAATTGAACTTATTTTACATAAAATAAAGAACTACGTTAGTCGTATCTAAAATAAATTAAGGTAAAAGGACTAAATAATCTATGATATTATAATTGTTATACTTTAACAATTTATTAAGATAATTTTATTGTTTATAATAATCATTTATATTGTAGAAAAAATAATCATAACTTGTGAATAATTGAGATTTAGGAAATTTATATATAGTTCCCTTATATGAGAAAAATGAAAACCTTACTGTTATAGTATAAGAGATGGCAGGAAAAGGAAAAAGAAAAAAGAAATCAATCCAACAAACGAACCGCGCGTGATTTGACCTAAATCAATTTATACCTTACGTTAGCCAATAAAATTAGGCATTATCTTCGATTCAAAGACTACTCTGGAAAGAATTCTCGACAACTGAAACTTGCACGACCTAAATTAGCATTTTCATGACTTCGATTCGGAACCGAACACGTTATTTCGTTATTCCTTTCGTTATTAGTGTTGGGAGTATAGATATG
This sequence comes from Glycine tomentella, assembly GCA_007407185.1. Classification (NCBI taxonomy): domain Eukaryota; kingdom Viridiplantae; phylum Streptophyta; class Magnoliopsida; order Fabales; family Fabaceae; genus Glycine; species Glycine tomentella. Next base: position 930,454 of record PYAF01005611.1, read on the forward strand.
AGATAAAATTTCATATCAAGATAAAAGAAAAATTAATTATCATATAAGGAGGATAAAATCTATAAATTTAAATCTTAACATTTTGGATTAAAGCCTGATATCTAATTTATTTATATGATTACTTTCCTCAATTTTTAACAACTAAATATCTCTTTACTCAGAGAAAAGAAATAGACCAACATTAGTTTTCTTATTTTTTTTCTACTCGGGTGTGTTTGGAATAGCTTACAAAAATAAATTATTTCAAAATCAGTTTTTATATGGATAAGTTTGTTGAAAACTAATTTGAAGATAAATTCTCCTACTTCCGGGCCGAAATCAATATCCCATATTTTTTTTATATAGTGAATTCCATGTTAAAATAAATATTAAATACATTTGAATAAACTGAAAAAAAAATCAATTAGACCAATTTCAAAAGAGAAAACCGTACTTCTGAAACAATAAAATAAGAGTCCTATTAATGTGTTCCAACGATATATGCTATTAAAGTTAACAAATTAATTTATCTCACAAAAAAGTTAACAAATTAATACAATGAAAATTTAATATATTCTTTACAGATATTTAAATTTATTTGTTACTAATTATCAACTATTTATAAAATATATTTAATTAAGAATAATTTTTTATTAATTATTTGAGTTAAATTGCATAAATAAAATTATCAAGTTGTATACATTTATTTTAGATATACTATATTTTTTTAAAAAATACTATTATTAGTTATATAATAACATGTAAATGAAATGTTTGATATTTAAAATTATTTTTATTATATATCTTATCATTATTTAATATTTTTTAAATAGAAAAAGTAAGATTAAAACTGAAAATCAATCCAATTCGAACTTCTTTTAATTGGATCTAGTTGGATTGAAAAGTTTTGAACAAAAATGAATGGTGATAAATTAAAAAATAAACCGATCCTATCAAATTGTTTTTCATTCAAAATTGACTTCAATCACATTCAATCGAATTTGGGAACACCTTACCTTATAAATAAGAAAATCTTCTCTAATAAAAAAAAATGAAAGTATATAAAATGATAAAAACACTTGAAAAACTATTTTTTTTATTGAATTTGATAGGATTTCGAATTTTATTTTCAAAATTGATCCAATCAAATAAAAAAAATCTTATACTAATGTGTGTATTTTATTCATAATTTAATAATATTACTTATATTTACATTTTTATTTCTTATATATTTATAAAATTATAACATAACTTATACCTACATTTGAGTCAAGATGCATGAATAAAATTATCAAGTTGTGCAAATTTAGATTTTGATGTAGTATATATTTAAAAAACTTATACTATTATCAGTTATATAATACTTTCTCTATTTTATTATAATTGTCATATAAATTATTTTAAAATAATTATCATTTTAATTTTTTAATGAAATATTAATTATTTTTTCCTCCTTATCCCTTATAATATTAATGATAATCATCAAAATCTATAAATAAATTAATATTAATATAAGATTAATTTTATAAAATTATTATTCTTTTTAACTATTATTTTGCGACGAAAGAAGTACTATATAAATCAAATATTTAACATTTTAAATTATTTTTTCATTATATCTTATATTTTATTTAATGTTTTCAAAAAAAATAAAAGTAAGATTAAAGTGAAATCAACCTAATTCAAATCATTTTAAATTGGATCGAATCAAGATTAAAAAACTTTAAACAAATAACTGAAAGGTAAATTGAAAATAACAAATAATTTTTTCCTTCCAAATCGATTTAATCCCACCCTTGAATGCCATATTATGTAAATAAGCAAATCTTCTCCGGTTAAAAAAGAAAGTGTAATGAAATGAAATGTAAGAGTTTTGATCTAGTCTTCAAAACGAACGGTCCTGATGGGGTTAGCAGATACCTGGATATGGAAGCAGAAGCTACTTTAATGAAATGACGCATTTGCCCCTATTGTGCAACAAATACTGGTTCCTCTGTGCGGAGTCTTTCACATATTCTTCTTCCTCATCGTTCTCGGCTTCGTATGATACCCAAACCTCTTCTTCTTTTTCCCAAGGTACGCTTCAAATCTCGCTCGCGTTTCATCAACTATGAATTTTCTTTTCCCTTTCAATTTTTCGCTAATATCGGTCTTTCTTTTGCCATGTTAATATTTTTGTTGTTTTCTGAAACGATTAACCTCGCGCGGCGCCGATGCAGCCTTAAAATCTAGCTCATTCGTTTGTTCCTCGTTGCGTTTTCCTCTTCTTTTTTCGTTTTCGATCAATTTGTCCGCGTGCCTTTTGTTTTTATTCGTTTAAACGTTTGAGCTACCTTAGGGTATATTAATCTGCGTTTAGCCATTGATTTAGATTTCGATTTCGGATAATGTTAATTTCGATGTTGTCTGATTCAGCTGAAATGGTTTATTGATGATGCCGTGTGCGTGCGTGCGTGCGAATTTGAATTCGCAAACTAGATTGCGATTGGCAGCAGAACCGTGTTTTTGTTTGATTCCGCGGTGTGATTTCAGATCCAGAATGGGATTCCCTTCTATTTGTTGACGTGTTGATGAAAGTCGGTGGTTTATTTTTCTCCTTTTGGTGGCGTCATGTACATTTTTGTTTCTTAGCACCGAAAGTTTTCTGTTAACCATTTTGTTCAAATGCGTTTTAAATATGTACATTTACTATATTATTATTTAGTTAAAGGATAGATTTTTCCCCATGTCTGCTGAGTAAATAAGAAAGTTATGGAAGAGGTGGAACTATTGTTTTTGGATAGAACTTGCCTTTGATAAGTTTGTTTATTGGTTCTTTTGCTGAATTCAGGTGAATAACAAGATTAGAATATCTATTGACATTGATATGTTATGATTTTAGATGGGAGTTCAACAGCATGAAGCGTTTTCTGAAGACAACGAGCCTGCTGAAAATGCTTGTGCTAGTAGTTCCTTGAACCAAGGTGCTCTTGCCAGTAAGTCTGCCAACAGCGATCCAAGTGTAAATACTGAAAGTAGTGAAGTTAATGTACCGGGGGACAATTCTTATAAGAAAAGTAGTACACCGCATATCTATAGACAAGATGTTGTGAAAAATAATATAAGTGGCATGATTGGGATTGTGACAGAAGTTGCTGGTGATTCTGATTCAGATTCAGATAGCAGCATCACTGATGACGAAAATGATAGTGAGGATGAGGATGGTGATGATGAGGATGGTAAGGACAGTAATAATGCTAGTAGAAATTCTGAAAGTAATGGTGCTGCTGGGCATGATAAAACTGATGCTCTTCTGGCTGACCAGCTGCGTGTACTGTGGATGGATGAATCTGAATCCACTCTAAATTTCAGCGATGTTGAAGTTGTTGATCGTGGATTTTTACATGGGGATTTTGTTGCTGCTGCTTCAGACCCTACTGGACAAGTGGGTGTAGTGGTTGATGTCAATATATGTGTGGATCTGTTGGCCCATGATGGATCTATAATAAAAGATGTCTCATCAAAAAACTTAAATCGTATTAGGGATTTCACTGTTGGTGATTATGTGGTGCTTGGGCATTGGCTTGGCAGAATTGATGATGTTTTGGATAATGTAACGGTCTTATTTGATGATGGTTCAATTTGTAAAGTCTCGAAAGCAGATCCATTGAATCTTAAACCAATTTCAAAGAATATTCTTGAAGATGGGCATTTTCCTTATTACCCAGGCCAACGGGTAAGGGCTAGCTCCTCATCAGTTTTCAAGAATTCAAGATGGCTGTCTGGCTTGTGGAAAGCTAATAGGTTAGAAGGTACAGTCACTAAAGTTACAGTTGGATCGGTGTTTGTTTATTGGATAGCATCTGCAGGTTATGGGCCATATTCTTCTACTGCCCCAGCTGAGGAGCAGAGTCCAAAAAACTTAAAATTGTTGTCCTGTTTTGCTCATGCAAATTGGCAATTGGGTGACTGGTGTCTCTTACCCTCATCAGTACTGTCATCCTCAGCTTCCATGGACAAAGGCATATCAAAATTGGAACTTAGTGATTCTGCTAACAATGAATTAGATTCTAATCAGACAGGAAGTGGATGTGATTCAGAAGAAGCTACAGTTGAGGAAACAAATGGTAATAAGGATACTATGGACCTTGATCCAGCTGATGTTTTGGAAGGGAATGATGGAAATGATAAAAGTAATCCTTCACGTGATTCTAGCTCATGCAGCAGTTCTATCTCTGTATCAAAGGAACCTGTCCATGAAGCTTGGCCTCTTCACCGCAAGAAAATTAGAAAAGTTGTCATCAGGAAAGATAAAAGGGCCCGCAAGAAAGAGGAAAGCTTTGAGAAAGCTCTTTTGATTGCCAATACAAGGACAAAAGTTGATGTTGCATGGCAGGATGGAACAATAGAGCGTGAACTAAATTCTACAAGTTTAATTCCTATAGATAATCCTGGTGATCATGAATTTGTTTCAGAACAATATGTAGTAGAGAAGACCTCCGATGATGGTGAGAGTATTTCTGAAGCTAGGCGAGTTGGGGTTGTGAGAAGTGTTAATGCCAAGGAGCGGACAGCTTGTGTGAGGTGGTTAAAAAAGGTTGCCAGAGCAGAAGATCCACGAGAGTTTGAGAAGGAGGAAGTTGTAAGTGTGTATGAGCTAGAGGGTCATCCAGATTATGATTACTGCTATGGGGATGTGGTTGTTCGCCTGTCACCTGTGTCTGTTTGTTTAGAAACAGCTTCTGTTGGAGAGTCCACTGAGAAATCAACACAGAAAATAGAAGAGAGTGGGATTAAAATCAATGTAGATATCCAAACTGGTGAAACTTGTGTGCAATTTTCTGACCTGTCTTGGGTTGGAAATATAACTGGCCTTAAGAATGGTGATATTGAAGTTACTTGGGCTGATGGGATGGTATCAACGGTATGCTCATTTTGCATATTCATTTTCTCATTTTTATATTATTTCTTCCTATTCTATCTCTGTCTTTATACACACAAGCACACACACACAGATACATATATATTGCATCTTATTTCAGTCATTGGAAACTGAAGAACTGTTTGAAGTATTTTAATGGCTGGTGGAAATTTAAACATTCTAAATTTTTTAAATGTCTAGAATTGGACATGTGGATTGTAGACAAATGCGGGCGGCTCAATAGACATGCTCATTTTTGGGTGACATCTAGAGTATAGGTGGAATAGACATCTAGGGTGTAGAAAAATTTTGGGTGGCTGATTAATTGATTTAGGACAGTCTCTAATATCATCTTAGAATTTTGGCTTAAGTCCTAATTCAACTCCTTAAAGGCTTGTAAGATCCCAAGCCTTATAAGGACTATTTTGGAAAGCCGCCTTAATTGCAGTCACCCCAGCCTTAATTGCAGCCTTTAGTCCCACCACATCAACTAGAGATATGCCTTAATTGCAGCCTCAAGGGTGGTGGTTTAGTCCCACATCGACTACATTGGCCATATCTCTAGTCAATGTTGGATCTCAACAATAGAAAAGCTAGAGACTATTAGAAATATGTAAAGACATGCTCTTTTTCCTATTGAGGTTTCTTACATGAGAATCCAAATTATTCTATTTCCTGATTTTAGCAATGTATAGTGGTCAAATAGGAACATTTTCTTCTCAAGACTTTTTTTTTCATCATTTGGGAATTAGAATTAATTCCAGTTTATCTACTTTTATCTATGTGGGGTGGAAAAAAACGTTTGTATTCAGGTACAAAGTTTATTTTGTACACTGCAGGAAGTTCTGTTTTTTTTATTACTGGGAATTCTGGGTAAAATTCCTCTGAATGCGCGTTGAACAGTTTTTTTGTTCTAAAATAGTTTAAGAATTTTGGGGTTTTGGATCTTTTCCGTTGACAGCCTTAGATGATGTTTGAATTAGACACTTTTAAGATATTTCCTTTTGGTCCGAAGTCTCTAAGATGCAAAATAAAAGATTGAGGTTGGTATACATATATATAGAGTTTATTTTTTAAGCATTTCATGTCTGATGATACAATTTTTCCATTTTAACTGTCAATAATTTACTTTATTTCCAGGTTGGACCCCAAGCAATCTATGTGGTTGGTCGAGATGATGATGATGAATCAATTGCTGCTGGGAGTGAAATAAGTGATGCTGCAAGCTGGGAAACTGTTAATGACGATGAAATGGAAGTCCTTGAGGATTCTAGAGAGGTTTGTTTCTTTTTCCACCTGTACTGTGATTCTTACCATGTTTCAACTTGTTTCAAATTGTATTTTCCCAATCTTGCAAAATTTGGCTGTTTTCATGGCCTTGCTCTTATTTTTCTCATTGCCTTTATGTACACATGTACTCATGAGCAATGCATCTAATTTTAAGTGGCTGTTTAATATTTCAATTTAATTATGCAATATTATGACATGGCAGGATATTGAGAGGGAAAATTCAAGTGATGTTACTTCTGAGGCAGAAGAAAGTGGAGAGAATGATTTTGGTAGGGCTGCAGCTCTCTCTGTTCCCCTAGCAGCATTTCGATTTGTCACTAGACTTGCCAGTGGAATATTCTCAAGGGGCTCAAGGAACTTGGATCCTATTCCCTTGGAGATAAAAGCTGAACGTGAACATCCATCACCTGTAGTTAATGATGAGTCTACTTCACATAATAACTCAGGTAATAAGAATGAAAGGTATGAGGAGGTTGTTTCAGAAGCAACTGAAACTCTGGAAGCAAGTGCGGCACTCTGTAGCTTGGGAAATGAAGATGCTCTTGCAACTGCAAGTTGTGATAATGACACTTGCAGTTTGAAACATTTTGACATAACTAAAGATCCATCGGACCACTATTTTATTGGTGCAAATGGACAGGTACTGCTGCTTCCATATTTCTAATAAGAGTAGGGAAAAGAAAGAATGAATAAGTACTTCACGTTTATTGTACATTGGGGGCTGCTAGTATACTCCTACTTGGTGTATTAGCAACTTACACCTTTTTATTTAAACAAAAATGTCAACCCTTTTTCAAAATAAACTAAATTCAAGGGTATTAATGTATTTTAAAATTTATCTATTAAAAAATACTAGTTTTCTCTCTCCTCTCTCCACCTCCTTCTCTTTCTCTCTCCTAACCTTTAAATTTACTGTATGTTCTCTTGGAGCAGAGAACAGAGCAATTCAGCCAACAAGAAACATTGAGAAAACCAAGCCAGATAGAAAAGAATTAGATTGAAAAGGAAAAAAAAAAAAAAAACCCACCGCAATACATGATTGTCAAACTTGGCACATCTGTTCCAAATCAAAATTTAGGTCCCCATATGAAATGGACCTAGAGAGACTTCACTGTAGATGGAATCCATTTCATACTCTATGGTAATACTTTATGTGGCTGCCAACTTCTTTTTCATAACACTTTCTAAATAATTGCAATCATCTTCATCACAAGATGTCTTCATGGCCTAATTCTGGGAGCATTAACAAACCAATAGAGGGGAGCAACGGTGGGGAATTAAAGGAAAAGAAAAGTGCTTGGAGGAGGAAGAGAAGTTGAAAAAAAATAGTTTTTTAATCAATACATTTTAAATTATATTAATGTCTTTAAACTTAAGATGTTAAAAGAAAAGGAGTTGGGTTTTGTCCAAACAAAAGGGTGTTGGTTGTTAATATAGTCTTTCTTAAAATCAAGTGGGTGTATCTTTGATAAATATTTATTGACCATGTCACACATGTGCATGCACTTGCCTGAATATTCACACGGTGATCATTATAGTTTAGAATTAATGTAGATTAGGTTCTTATATTTAGCTAACCAAAGATCAACAGTGTTCATCATATCGAAGCATCAAACGTATGAGTGTGCACACATATGTTTGCTTCTTTCTTTTGAATTTGATTTCCTTTATTATATTATACTGCAATAACTAGATTATTTTCAATCCCTTTCAGAGTAACAACCGGAAATGGTTTAAGAAAGTGCAACAGGATTGGAGCATATTGCAGAATAACCTTCCTGGTCAGTGATGCATTTGATGCCATCTAAGTTTTGTAATAGTGACTAGTGAGTTATTCACCCATTTCAAAGTGTAAACGTTTGAAACATTTTGACAGAGGAAATCTATGTACGAGTTTATGAAGATAGAATGGATCTCTTGAGAGCAGTTATTGTAGGGCCATACGGAACCCCTTACCAGGATGGACTCTTTTTCTTTGATTTTCACCTTCCCCCAGAATACCCTGATGTTCCACCGGTAAGGAAATTTTATCTTGAAGTTGTTTTGTGGTCCAATTTATAATCGCCCCCACCAAAAAAAAAAGGAAGATAGTTAAATGTTAATCACATATTCAATTTGTATAAATTTGGTCCCAATGGATAAATATCTCATGCCTTTTCTGTGTTCTTTTTCTGGAAATGATGCAGTCAGCATACTATCATTCTGGTGGTTGGCGGATTAATCCTAATTTGTATGAGGAAGGGAAGGTTTGCCTTAGCCTTCTAAATACATGGACAGGCAGAGGAAATGAAGTATGGGATCCAAAATCTTCTAGCATCCTTCAAGTCCTAGTTTCACTGCAAGGCTTAGTACTCAACTCTAAGCCTTACTTCAATGAAGCTGGGTATGATAAGCAGGTTGGAACAGCTGAAGGGGAGAAAAATTCATTGTCATACAATGAGAATACCTTTTTACTTAACTGCAAGACTATGATGTATCTTATGAGGAAACCCCCCAAGGTGATTATAAATGAGGTTTATAAGATATTTTATTTCACTAAATCCATTCGATTGAACTCTTCTTATTTTATCATGATTAGTTAAAGCACTATTACATTGTGCGTACTTTTCAGTAGACTGGGGGGGGTGTATGGTTCATGTTATCATTATAGAAAATGTAAACTCTTAAAAGGTTGATAACAGGATTAGCAAAGAAGCAGAAGGATACTTTGGATTACATGCATGTTTGAATTAGCTTATTTTGGGATTTTTTTTGAGTTTTTGCAAAAAAAAACAACTATTATTTCAATGAATGTATGAATTCGTTTTAGTAATTGCAACATTTGCATATTTCTTTGGCATTTTTCATGTGTACTCTAGGAGTTGTTGAGGCTGCTGTTGTTTCTTTGAGTTGTGCATAGTATAGTATATTTGACTGTCATCTTACTGATGAATACTCTAGGATTTTGAAGTGCTCATCAAAGAACATTTTAGGAGGCGGGGTCATAACATCCTTAAGGCTTGTGATGCATATATGAAAGGTTACTTGATAGGCTCGCTGACTAGAGATGCCTCTGCAAGTGAAAAGAGCAGTCAGAATTCCACCTCTGTGGGTTTCAAGTTGATGTTAGCCAAGATAGTGCCAAAGCTTTTCTTGTCACTAAGTGAGGTTGGAGCTGATTGCGAGGAATTTAAGCATCTGAAAGATTTGTAGCGAAGTTATATGGTGATACATCACTTCATTTATCAAATTAAAGCCAACTTTGGTCTGCTGTCTCTGCCCTAAGTTACGAACAAGTGTAAAGGTTCTCATATATTGTCAATGTTTTGATTTCTACTATTTGTACCCTTTCATTTCTTTTGTTTAAAAGATCAATTCACTTCTAGGAGCTTGAAGGAACAGAATTTGGTGGGATTTATTGACATTGAAGGAAGCAACCACTGACAGAGCAAGCTGGATATACTTTGGATTTTGGTCACCTGAAGTGGGGAGGCAATGTTGGTTACTAACTCGTATGCTGTTTACCTTTTTCTTATTTTTTTATTTCTTTTATATCTCGGGATTGACTGAGTGCAATGGCATCCTGCGATCCCTGTAGCCAGTTTCGCTTAGTGTGAAATAAGGCTTCTGTTGTTTTATATCTCTGGGGACAGGGTGGGAGTCAGGGTTGGATTTTCACAGGTATTTGAAAGGGTTTGGTTGTCTTGCATTGATTGATTTACCTTCTGTTTCTGAAGAATACGTGAATTGAATATAATTGGACAATCACTTCCTGCGCCCCCCTCCCCCTTCTCTCATAGTATAATGGATACTTCATATTTTTGCTGTGTTACTGAATCTAGTGCTGTTAGGTTGTATTTTTTTTTTTTTTTCCTGTGATGCCTTACCATGTCTTGTTGACCTTTTTTATTCCTATTAATTCCAATTTTCCATTACTATTTGGTATTTTACCATAACCGCTATTTAGTACAAAGGAAGTAATTATTTATTTGTCCAGTTGAGATACGCTTGACCACACATGAATCTGTTGGAATAAAAGTTAAATTTTCAACACGTCAAATACGCGACTTTGTATAACTCTTATTTGTACTGATTATCGTTTTTGTAATGTATATTCTATATTAAACAAGGTCAAATTTGTCTTTGAATTTGTTAGGTCTTGACACTGAGATCCTGAAAGATGAAAAATTAAAATTGTCTTTGAATTTGTAAAAAGTGTGATAAATTAATTCTATTGTTTTTTTTTTGTTATGTCTACACGACACTTCTAATGATAACTTTGCAGCAAATGGTTTTTATTGATATTTTGGTTTCTGAATTTAATCATGTATTGTCATTTTGGTTTCTATAAGCACACTTAAGTTTTTAATTAAGTGTTATATTACATATAAATTGTTAGCATGGTGATAATAAATGATAGTTTATAATGATAATAATTATTTATGATGATGAAATTTTTTTGAATGAATAATAATTGTCAGATATAGAAATATTATATTTTATATTTGAAATTGTTATTAATTTATTTATTATATTTTATTAATTTAAAATTTTACAAAAAATTGTAACAATGACAAACAATATTACTTAATTGAAAATAAATAAACATGAAAATTAAATTAGTTTCTCATAAGAATCAAATTAAATATGCATTATGTAAATATATAAATATTAACAAATAATTTACTTTTAAAATTCAGTATATTTATTTAATTAATAAGAAAATTAAAATGTAAAGAGATACAAAATGAATCATTTTATACAACCAAAATTTAAGATTTAATTATACATATATTATCTTTTATTCTATTTTCTTTTATTTTGTATTCTCCAACATGACTAATATAATACTAAACTATATTTTATATTTGATATTGTGGATCGTATATATTATATACTTCAACGTGACATTATATTCTCCATTTAGAATATAATGAGTGAATTATATTTTATGTTCAATTTTGTAGGTCATATATTTTTAACTTATAGTGAGTCATGTCTTTTAATACTCAATTGTTGAACAATGATGTGGAAACTACAAAAGAATATGTAAAAAATGATTCTAACTCTTATTTTTTTTGTCCTCTTCAATCTCTATAATGAGTTAATAACATTAGTTCGTAAAATAGGTTAACTAATTAATCTAACATTTTACACATATTAATAACATATAAGATAATAAAATAATTTTGGCAGAATATCTTATTTGAGATCTTATAGAATCTTGTTAATAATGTCTTAAATTTAACACTTACTATCGTGATGTAATCACTCATAAGTTAGTTTCATATTTATAATATAATTTAAATAATTGTAGAAAGAATAGAAGAGAATATGATAATGTCTATGCTAATAATTTTATGCAACATGAGACAATGAAAAATTTTAAAGTGCTTTCAAGAACCAAAATAAAAGTATGTGTTAAGTTTAGTGACCAAAATGTCAATAAATGGTTAAGTCCAAAGACTAAAATGACAACAAGTTAAGTTCAAAGATCAAATTGAAAAGTCAACATTTTTTACATGTAATATTTACATAGATAACATGTGGCAAACATCAGTTGCCATATCATCATCGGAAGTGCCACGCCACAACCGTTTGAGTTAAAGGAGAAAACTAACGGTAATACTAATTAGTCACACTTATTGCAAATTTGAAGACAATTTTAATTTTTCATCTTTCAGATATCTAATTGTCAGTGCCTCACAAATTCAAGAACGAAAATGTGTATTTAGTCATTAAATAACTATCGAAAAACGTGTTACTCTAGGATTATCTTGGAACCAATAAATGTATGTTCTCCGATGGAAAAGGAAATGATTATGCTCCCACCATCCATGTTTTCCATTTGTGACCAATTGCGCAACATTCATTCCTTGATGTCACACTTATTATACTAAATGTGAAATGAAATTAATATTGTTTTAGTCGACTTTGCTTTTGATGGAAGAAATGGAAATCTTGGATTTTCGCGGTTGCTTCTAGTTTTTGCTTACATGTTTGTTTTGTAAAATTTACAGGCGTTGGCCATCCTTTGCATAAAAAATAAAATATTTTATTTTCTTTGCCTTTTTGGTCCTTTGTTAGAACTTTCCCACATTCGAGACGGGGAAGGTCTCAAAAAGAAGAAAAAACAAATATAAAATATAACTTTCAGTTTGTTTCCCATTGCCAAAGACAAGGACTTAAATACATAGATAATATAACGATCATAATACAACTAATACACAACTGTAATAATCTAGAAGTTTCTTGGAAAGGAAAAATACAAAGGATCCATTCTCTAACGTTACAAAAAACACTAAATGTAGTCATTGTATTTGATGGGTTTGTGTGTTATATGTTTGAGCCTATTACTATCATTTGAGCCTTTTGGTTTATCAATACCCACCGGTTCATAATGGTCATTGTCCTCAATGACAAAGAAACATGCTGGAAGATAAGGATCAGTAACCAACAATGCACAAGTGTTGCAAACTTTGGACGCTTGAGCTGATTGATGAGAATTGAAGATGCTAGTGTGCGAATCAACTATGCAAGTGGGTTTGGAAGTTGTGTCTGCAGGTGACATGGCTTGTTCTAAGTGGCTTTGAAGGGCAGTGGTGGGTTCAATACTCCAAGTTAATGTTGGGAGGCACTCAGAAGCTAAAGTAGATGTTTCTTCTTCATTTTGTAGTAAACACACTTTCTTCAACTACGTTCTTATAATAACAGACCTCACGAGATAAACACGGTGTCGAAATTGGTGGTGGTCCAACATAACATCGCAGAAGGGATACATGGAAAACAGGGTGAATGTGCCTGGAATCCGACAGGTATAACACACACGCGACTTTTACAATTTTCTTGTGAATCTAAAATGGACCATGATAACGACAACAAAATTTTTGTGATTGATTGCATTTAGTCATTGTTGTTTGATGATAGGGTCTCGGTTTTAACCACACCTAGTCGTCTTCATTGAAGGAGACGTCGTGTTAGTGTTTATAATAACCCAGGCTTTTTATATAAAAGAAATAAAAGAAAGAAAATTTAAATTATAAAAATTCTGTCGCAAATGCCTTAGTGACAGAAATAGCGACAGAATTAGCGATGGATGGAGTCTGGCGCCATTAGCTCCAGAGTGGCGTCATTAGTGCCAGAGTGGCACCAGTAGCGTGGGAGTGCAGCAGAAGGCCATTTCTCCCTGGAATTCGGCGCTAGTAGCGCTAGAGTGGCGCCATCAGTGCCATATGCACTGGGAACTGGCGCTGGTAGCACCAGAATGCTCCAGGAAGCCTATTTTTCCCTGGAATGTGGTGCCGGTAGCGCCAGTGTGGCGCCATGAGCGCCAGTGTGGCGCCATGAGCGCCATATATTCTGGGTTTTGGCACCGGTAGCGCCAGAGTGGCGCCACCAGCGCTGGGGCACGAGCAGACCCACTATAAAAGGGTCATGTTACGAGTTTTGGCCCAAAAACCTTCCTTTCTTCTTTCTCCAGCGCCCTACCTCCAATGTTGGGCACCCAAGCTTCTTAAACCTTTATTTGTTCTCCAAATCACCTCCCTTAAACACCAATCTTGTTGGAAAACACTTTGTGAGCTTGAATCCTTCATCAATCTCCCTTAGAAACCCCAAATCAGAGAAATCCCTTTCTCAAGGGAAGTTCATAGAACTCGAGTTCGGCAAGGAACGGCGGCGATTCGCGGACACCCGAGCTTGGGAAAGTCGTCCTTGGACCTTCCTTGTCATCATTGAGGTAAGAAACTCGAAATTCACCGATTATTTGTGAGTTGAGGTTTTGGGTGAATAGTGACCCACTTGTAATAGAGCTAGGATTAGCCTTGGATCTTTTAGAAATATGTGTTTAGAATGTTGTGAGGATGAAGGATTAGCTCTCAAATGTTAGTTTGGTGAACTTTGATTCTTGGCTCTATGTTATGCATGTATAGTGGTATGCTGAATTGCTTGGCCATGTTGAGACATGCAAGAGCCTTGATATATGGTTTTGATGTGCTTGAGAGGCTTTTGGAGCAATGTCTTGTGTGTGACAAGAACCGTTCAAGCCGTTATGAGGATTCTTGAACTATGTCTGTATAGAGCTTAGAGCTCTTTGTGTTGGCTTGTACCGAGTCTTGTGAGGACTCTAGTGTTTTGGCTAGGTCAAGATAGACCACTGAGGGTCTATGAGATGGCTTGTGAGTGATGAGCCTTGATGAACCTTAAGTTAGAGGACTTAGAGGTTTTGGAAAGGAATGAGGTACCTTTCATTGAGACGGTTGAGAACCGTGCTATATGCTTGTGCTTATTTGATTGCTTGATGTTGATATGAGCTTGTATGCCTTGTTTAGGGCGTGACACCGAGGGTGTCAGTGGCATAGGCCACGGAGCAGGGAAAGAACTGCAGAGCTCGGCTTTGTCAGGTAAGTTCTTGGTCCCTTGGGGATGTTTCCCACTGCTTGTGCTCCACCATACTCCGAGGGAGTGATGGTTGCATTCATGATACATGCATTGATGATTGTTGCATACTCATAATGATATGTATGCTTGCATTTATGCTTGAAAATGTATGATGCCTGTTGATAGATCTTCTGGCCAGTTAGATAGATATGGACATCCCTAGGAGAAGAGCGCACCTCCTAGTTTGGTTTGCTCATGGTTGATGAGATCTCAGGGTGATGATGATCCCTTAAGACCAAAAGATAGGTGTGTCCCGTCGCGGTTGATTGTCTATTCTCGGAGGTACCATATACCTGCGTCCATGCGTAAGGGGTAGCTCCCGATGGGATGGCACGGGTGTGAGTTCCGGTCTCACACTGAGGTTTGGTGTTGATGAGATCCACCTTACATTAGAGCTAGATGACTTGCTTGTATTGTTATGAGGGCCGGGAGGCCAGTATGTTTGTGATGCCTGATGACGTGTGTCATGGAAAGTGAGTCAGGGTGGAGGAGATGCATCCAAGGACTCTGAGCTTACTGAGATGTATATCTCACCCCGTGTGGGGCTTAGGTTATTTCAGGTGACTCTTCTGGCAGAGAGGAGCGGTCTCAGGGCGGGAGGCCCCAGTAGAGACATGATCTGCTAGGCCGCGTGGCAGCAGGCAGAGCTGGGAGGCTCAGTGATGTTTTGATGATATTTTGTACCCCTGTAGAGGGAAGATGTGTGTGTGCACACATGTATTCTTTTGTTATGTATATGCTATGTATGCCTTCGTGTGAGGAATGATCTTTGAGATCGAAAACACTCGGATGCTTATTCTGTTGTATAGACACTTCGAGTGTCAGATGATGTATATGTACATAACCAGTTTATGTTATGTAATGATGTTTCCTCCTGTTTATATCTGTTGAGATATTTATGTTTATCTGCCCATGGTTTTGTGAATCTGGTTCGGCAGGGGGTTGCACCCCCTTGGCCAAAATGAGATGGCCTAGGTACTTTATGATTTGCACTGCAAAAACACACTTGGTAAGCATAGCATAATAAGGATTATCTAAAAGCAATTTCAAAATTAGGGCCAAGTGCTGCAAATGGGTATCATAATTAACACTGTAAATCAAGATATCATAAAAAAACTTGTAATGAACAAATTTGCGTAAATAGGGCCTGAGGAGATCATTTATAGCTGATTGGAAAGTGGAGGGTGCATGGGTGAGGCCAAATGCATTACAAGAAACTCATAATGACCATCAAAAGTCTGAAAAGTGGTCTTGTACATGTCCTTCAGTTTGACGATAGCCAAACCTTAGGTCAATTTTAGAGAAAATAGCGGCTACGCCAAGTTCATCTAATAATTCCTCAATAGTGGGCATTGGGAAGCGATCGTTAATAGTGATTGTGTTGAGAGCTCGATAACACATAGTCTCCAAGTACCATCTTTCTTCTAAACCAGTAGAACAAGAGATGAAAAAGGGATGGTACTAGGTGTGATGATCCCATCCTTTAAAAATCCAGCAATAAGTTTTGATAAGGTTTCCTTGTGAGCGTGAGGATGTTTGTAGGGTCTAACTTTAATAGGACCAGTGTTGGGTAAAAAAGGAATGTGATGGTCATGGTCCCGGGTATGGGGTAAGCCACGATGGTAATCAAAAACAGTATGACAAGTCTGCAGTAAGTGTTGTAACTCAGGTGGGCCTTAGGAAAGGTGTGAAATAGGAGTGTTATCCTAAGGTGGAGTTTGAAGTGACAACAAATGGAAATATGAGATAGAATCAATGTGGACCATATGACAAAGTTGCTGAAAGGAAGCAATTTGGGATGCTAAATGTTTGCCCCCTTTGAGAGTGATATGTTTGTCATGGTGGGTAAATTGCATAAAAGGAACTGAAAAATCAGACAAGATAGGGCCTAGAGTACTCGACCAAGCAATGCCGAGAACCAAAGTTGCACCTTGAATAAGTAATAGATAAAAAGGCAGTGAAACTTCATAAGATTTCATATGTAGGGGAACATCAGAACATAATCCTGCACAATAAATGTGGTTACCATCACTAATCATAATTGGAAATGAAGGGGTAAGTGTAGATGTTTGGCAAATGGGGTGGCATAATATTATGCCAAATTGTTCGTATCAATCAAAATATTAACATTGTGGTCCAAAATAGAGCTCATGAATCTCAGGGCTTGTTTGTGGAGAGGGACTTCCAGTTAAAGCTTAAGGAGAAAGTTGGAAATGTATAGGGGAATCATTAGGAGCAGCCTTAGGTGGGCTATCTAGTGGGTCAACAGGTGGTATGGGTAGGTCAATATCATCCAAAGGATCATTTTCATCCACTAACAAAAGCAAAAATTTCTTAGCCTAACAACGATGACCAATGTGGAATTTTTCATCACAATAATAACATAACCCCTTAGCACGTCACTCATTATATTGTGAAGAAGTAAGGTGTTTGAAAGGAAGGTTTGGACGAGAAGTGGAAGTATTGGTAGAAGGAGGTGGAGCAGTGGTAGGAGAATAAAAAAAGGTTTAGATTTCATGAATTTAACCTTGGATTCCACTAATTTGGCAAGACCAATAGCATTAGCTATGGTGGTGGGGCGCAAAATGCTAAGTTTCGTTATGATATCCGACATTAGGCTAGAAAGAAAAAAATTTAAGAGAATCTCAGTGTTCAGCCCATGCACTCGATTGCATAAACGTGCAAACTGAAGTTGATAATCCGTCATTGAACCTGTTTGGCGTAACTTAAAGAGTTCTACTTGGTGATTTTCAAAAGTAGATGGTCTAAAACATAATTCAAGGGATCTGGTAAAGGAACCTCAATCTGAGAGCAAATTGTTTTGATGCATCCACTTGTACCAACCCAAGGCATCAGCCTTCATATAAAAAGTCATTGTCATAACATGTTGCTCCATGGGTATTTTATATAATGAAAAGAATTATTTTGCTTGGAATAGCCAATCAAGCAGGACAGACCCATCAAAAGGAAGAAGCTGAAGTTTTGGGGGACGAATGGACGAATGGGTATTGTTGAATTTAAAGGCATAGGGGTCGTATAAAATGGATTTGGCGTTACAGTGGGTTGTGTGAAAGGGTTGGAAGCATTGATTGGTAGAGGAGATGAAGTGACTACATTAGGAGACATAAACGGGAAAAGTGTGGGAGTGATAAATCCAAGTGAAGAGTATTGTGGGTGAACAGTGCCATTGGGGCCTACCTGGAAGGATGTGGCATGTAAAACAAGAGCAGATGAAGTATGAGAACGTGACAAAATTGTGTGGGTGTTGGGTTGGGTAATTTTTCAAGTATAGTAGCAAGAACTGTCTAGAGGGATTCATGGTGAATCTCCATAATGGTCTGCAACTGGTCTAAACAATCATTCTGCTGGGCTTGAAGAACCTCTATCTCAATAGCCATGGCCAACATAACATCTTCTAATTCCTTGATTGTTTTACATGGCATGATCAAAAATGAAAACACCAAAGATGTTAGAACATTCCCACATTCGAGACAGGGAAGGTCTCCAAAAGAAGAAAGAACAAATATAAAAATATAACTTTCAGTCTACTCCTCATTGCCAAAGACAAGGACTTAAATACACAACTAACATAATGGTCATAATATAACTATACACAATTGTACTAATCTAGAAGCTTTTTGGAGAGGAAAAATACAAAAAATCCATTCTCTAACGGATACAAAAAACCACTAAACATAGTCATAGTATTTGATGAGTTTGTGTGTTATACATTTAGGCCTATCATTTGGGTTTTTGGTAGGGGTGTTCACAGATACGGTTCACCCACGAATCCGAATTGACCTAAGCCGTCCGAATAGTTTGGGTTGGTCATTTATGTATTTAGGTCAAAATCGAGTCAGTTGAACCGATCAAAATCGTTTATATACAGGTTGGGTCACGAGTTTAGATTTATAGATCTGATCAAAACCAAACCGAACCGATCAATATTTTTAGAGTTGTTTGGTTTGACTTTAAATACTGCTAATATTGGAACTTCAAGTGTTGGAACTGCAAGTGTTGTACTACTAGTGTTGAAACTTCTTAAGGTATTACTTCTAGGTATATTGCTATTTGTTTCATCTTTTTTCTCATATTTATTTTTTCTGTCATGTTTATAATATTAATAAATCATATTTTGTTCATTTGTTTCATCAAATCTGGTTACAACAAAACTTATTGCAAGAAATTAGTATGTAGGAAATAATTGTGATTCAAACTATTATAATAAATCTCGTTGAAAACATATTTTATTTTAATTTATATTAGTCTATTTTAGAATATTATGTTGATGGTATTAAATGAATCAATGTTACTAATTTCAGACATTTGATAATATTGTGTTAAATGTATTGGATATTTGGATGAATTATGATATTAAATAGTAGTTCTAAGGAAAAAAAAAAGATCAAATTTAAATGGTAAATTGTTGACTTGAACCAAACCAAACTGTTCCCGAATAGGTTGGGTTAGGTTTCAAAAAAAATTGTGAAAATCAAACCGAATCATACCGATCAAATTTAATTGAGTTGGGTTCTGAATTTGGCCAAAATTAGTCTGAACCGACCTCCGAACATTCCTACCTTTTGGTATGTCATCCTTCTAGTATATTTTTTATTCAATCTTTTATTTTTAAAACATTGTAATTTTGTTCGTTTGTTTGTGGAAGGTTTTTTCCTCTTTCTTTTTTACACAGTTTTCTACTGTTCTGTCCGTTAAATATTCGCATTTCTCATAAAAATGAGAACAAAACTGAAAAATTATATTTAGAGAGGCTACAGTTGCATTTGGCGAGTGGATGGAACGATTTGTCTGTTCTATTCTCTTTGGTTTTACTCTTTATAATTGAACCAAAATGTATATATAGGCTTTTGGTTTCTTGTGTTGTGCTGTTATAGTTTATTTTTAGAGCACACCTAACATTGAATAAAACTTACATGTTTATCAAGAGGAGATAACTTAATAGGTTGAATATTATACATAAATTAATTATAAATTTCTTAATATTTGAGTTCAATTTTTACAAATAAAAAAATTTACATGGTTCGTTTCCCATTCAAATCATTCGTCAAAACACTACTTAAACTGATAACTGAAAATAGTATTTAACGGATGAAATAAACCAAATTAATTAATTACATGAGAAAATTCACAATAATTAGATAGCTTTTTTTAAAAAAAAATGAAGAATCAAATAGAAAAGTCAGAATATATAGAAGAATCCTAATTATATATAACTGAGGTGTTGCTACATCAGTGCATCACCTTGGTGGTCATCGTGATCCATTTTTTCAGAATATCGGTACCTACTTCTTAAGTTATTGGAAAATATTTTCGGTATTTATTTAGCTTTAAAATTAATCTGTTGCCAATCCACCAAGTATAGTTGACTTATGAGTCATGACAACTTATTTATAAATCCGTAATATTTAGCCAACAAACAATGTATACTATATAACCCTCCAAATAAAGATCTTCAAATCTACCAACTCCCTTTGGTTAAAATATTAACTACGCTCTTGCAACTTGCAAGCAAGTGCACTTAATATGTCACTGTTGTCTAACAAAAAAGACCATAAATCATAGTCTTGGTGTCCAAATTCATAATTTGAAATTAAGTAATGGTCAAAAAATTATAAGAAAATATTGCATCAAAATAAAAAAAATAAAAATAAGTGTTATGAAAACTAAAGAATTAAAATAATATATCACGTCAAGAGTAAAAACATAAGTATTGTTTGGATGTAAAATTTCAAAATTTTAAGAAATTTAAAATACATGAAAATTTAATTGTGTCAAGTAAATTCCTTTTGTTTTAAAATATTTTGTTTATATAAAATAATTTTTCTTTTGTTTGGATAAAGTAATCCAATTTTCATCCTAAGTAAAATTTAATTTGTAAATATTTTAAAAAACTGAGATATCAATATAAAATTTTACTAAAAATAAACATTAGTTAATTTTTAAGTAATAATAAATTTAAAAAATAGCTTGAAAATACAAAAATTAAACAATGGTTTTTGTGTTACTTTTATTTTTCCATCATTCTTTTAATGCTACTAAAATACTGACGATGTATATAAAATTTGATAAATTTGTTCAGCGGCTACACTTAAAAAAAATCCAACACTCTTGTTAGATCACATTTGATGTATCTAAATTTCCTGAAATAAGTTTATTAGAAAAAACTATATTGTATATACAAATATAAAGAATATTATTTTGACTTTACAGTCTTTCATAACACTATCTTAGTCAAAATTATGTCTCCCCTAGTAATTCGCATAGGCTATTTTGGGGAAGTTAGTTTTTTTTGTGTTTGGTGGACAAATTTGATAGAGCGTTAGATTCATCCCAACCACTTCTTTCACTTCTTTGTAGGTGCCCTCAAATCGTATTCATACTCTCGCAGGGCGGCGAGGTCTCCGCCGACAAGAACTGCTTGTTCGTCATGGAAGGCGATGGACGGTGAGGACGTGGGACGCGCTGTGAGTTGCAACAGAGGACGTTGATGTGGTTCTTAGAAGATTTCATATTTGTGACTTTTGAGGCGAGAGAGAAGTGATTGACGAATCTAAAGAACGATACCACATACTTGTAACAAACAATGTAAAGAGAAATGATGCCCAATCCACGTACCCTTTGCAATTCCACCATCCCACACTAATGTACATCCTGTATGCTGATACAATAATACTACAGGTGCAACATTTAAAACTATCTCCATCCACACATATGACAATTAGCCTCGCCATTACATAGCATTATCTAGGAAAGATAATTTAAAACCTAAATGGTAAATAAAACTTGTCTGCCAAACACAAAGAAATTTCGTTTACCCTAGTCAAGATCTGGTCTTCACTAGATCTTCTAATAAAGAAGATGAATAAATCTTTAGCATGATAAATATATTTTTGTAGAAGAACTCTAAAGATATGTACAATGTTAAAAAAAATGATTTTATTTCTTATTTTTTACTAAGATCTCAAAATAAGATCTATCACTAAAGAAAAAAATGAAAAAAATCTTCAATCCTATTTGATCCTATAAAATCCACCAAAAAGTAACATCACATGCTACTCTAACTAATTGTCCACCTTTCCAAGTACGATTTCTATGTTATGTATTGTCGTACTTAAAGGACATATCGGTTGAAATAGACTCTTTTTTTTATCAATCAAAACCTCTTTCCAAATTGTATAAGCTTCTTACAAAACATACGACTTTCTGATGTAGACGATGATATCTATCCAGATGGTGATATTGTTTCAGGGGCATGGCCATGCCAACATGCAACAGCCATACTTGGCCTGTCCCTTCTAGTTAGCCACGTTTTTAACATGCTAAGTCATAATGCAATCTATACAATTTCTTTCATAAAAAATTATTATATGGTTTGCCCTTATAACGTGTTCATGTTAGGTGACGTATATAACTGAAATTTTTAATTTACTAAAAATAATTAATAATACTCAATTACAATTACATGTCATATCAAATATACTTAATAAAAAATTAAAATATCATGTTATTTCTCTCTCTCTCTCCTCGTATTACGTAACCTATCCGGCATATAATCTTTTCTTTTCTTGTTATAACCAAGTGATATAATCCTCTCCCACTAAATTGATTAATTTTTTGGATAAAATAATACTTTTAATTATCACTTCATGTTTAAGTCCAAGGTCAAAATTCGACCTTGATTAAGAGATCCAAATTCGAAGAGAACAACTTTTGGTTTCAATACCTTTTCTACATATAACTAAGAACCTGTTTGGATACAAGGCTAGAAATACTTTTAAGAGCTTCTCTACTGGAAATATAGTGTTTTTTTCAGTAGAGAAGTTCTCAAAAGTACTTCTAACCTTGTATCCAAACATGCCCTAAGTCTCAAACATATATCAGATTTCAAAAATTATCTTTTAAAGGGTTGTCAATGTTTTGGCATGCTTACACGGTTGTATGATTGTAAAATAAAATTATTAATTCAATATTTATTAAAAATGTCTAATAACAAAGTTTGTTAGAGAACATGATGATCAAATTTAACTATGAAACTGGTGCGGGTAGGCACCCATCTGGTTGTGGTTGTGGAGTTGATGTTGATCCCTTCCCACGCTATTTTCCGACGTTGCTGTCATGTCATGAGTCCACCCTCTGTAACGGTTCCGCGTAAGCTCTAGCAGTGAGTCTCTTACATCTTCAGCTTCAACCGTTTCACTGTCCTTTTTCTGTTCAACACCCACAAAAAATAAAAATAAAAAACTGAATAATCATTGTCATATAACCAATCATACAATGTATGCATATGAATTGACATATGCAAAATATATATAGACTTAATTTTAGAGTTACATGCAATTAAGAAGTTATCTTACTTCCACTTTAAAAACATTTGACACGAATCCCGTGTGGCTGGTTACCGTGGCATGCACTACATCCATGCCAATAGTGTTCAATGCCTCCATCAGTTTCACAAACCCACCAGGCCTGTGCTCACAGAACACCTTCACAAAATACTCATTCCCATCTATTAGAGCCACTTCCACTTGCGGCTGCATTTCATTAAGCAAATTTGCACTCAAAATCAAGTCACAAAAGCACAATTTGTGCACAAACAATATAACACCACTCATGCATGTCTAATTAAACTAAAACAAAGGCTAAGGAAAAATTGTTGTATGGTCCAAAACTATCAATGATCATGGTCCAGACTAATCTCTCCATGACATGTAACTAATTTTATTAATTTTTTCTCGTAAATTAATAAATTTGGCTACATGTCACGTAAAGATTAGTCATAAATAATCATGAACAGGTGATGGTCCCAAACCATACAATAATTTAAGGTAAGATATACAGGTAACTCCATCTGCTGGGTCTGCTTGTCAATGACAGTAGCACCTTCCTGCTTTTGTTTGGAGACATAGCCATTCCCTGATGTTCCCACATGAAACCCAGTTTGGGCCTTATCATGTTCGGCATTTGACCCAAGTTCACCTACACAATTCATGCAGTTGCTTTCAGTGTCTGCATTCTCCTCAAGCTCATCTTGGAGCTCCTTCACTTGCTTCTGCAAATCCTTCACATACTCAATGGCATCTCCAAGAATGGATGCCCTATCCAGCTTAGAGATCCTAGGAACCAAAGAACGAAGGTTATATAACCTATCATTGAGTTTCTTCCTTCTCTTCCTCTCAGCCAGAAGGTTCTTGGATTGGTTCCCTTTCCCATTCCTCCTCCAATACTTTCCATCTTCCTCTTCTTCGTTCTGGTCACTGCAATCTGACATTGAATCTGATCTACCAACAACGTTTTGCAGCAAGTCCTTGTCATCCTCTTGCTTCTCTTTTGCCTCCAAAGGCTCCATGTATTGTGAATCCGTTTTTGTCATGAGGCTTTTCTGATACGAGTCATGCTCATGCTCATGCTCCTGATCTTCTTGGTTGGTTTGCTTGTCGTGAAGAAAGGAGCCAGCTTGGTATTCTTCAGAGAAAGCGTCGCTCTTCATTCTGTTGTGCTGGTTGTAGTTGAACTGCTGCATGAAGTTCAGTGGAGAATTGCACAGACCAATACTGCGGTGGTCCATTGTGATGACATGTTCTGAAGGGTGGAAGTGATTATTGTTCCTGTTGTTGTTGTTCCCTTCGTTTTCATCGCCTATAAGTGGGTTTGATTGCATGTTGCTCATTGAACTCTCGTCAATGATGAAGCTCATTGAGTGGTTCACGGCTTCAATGCACTGGTTTGTGACATAATCTATTAATTGATGATCTTCAGACACCTGTTACAAATATATATGTAAAGAGAGAAAGTAAGTTTAATGTATTATAAATGCTCCCTAAAAGAACATATATATGTCATGACAGTACTTGTTTAGTTACAAACAGCTCAACTAGTCCACCTGGCACCGAAATCAAAACCTGGGTCCCAATTGTTTCCTGCAAAATAAATTGTTAGAATTCATCAATATACATATGGAATTAGATGATAAAGTGAAATTCGTTTTGCACCTCATAGATGAAGTGAAAAATAAAGGGATTTGACGTGGAGAAATTGACTTACTTCCAGGATGTTAGGATCCATGCCATTGGAATAGTTCACCCAGTTGGGTTGTGTTGTTAATAGGGTCTGTACATGAGTCCTGTTAATTGTGGCATACTAGGTGAGAATACAGAACAACTGGTCAAAATTAATATTTCAATTGTAGATAAAGGGAAGGAGAATATTATAAGAAACATACATACCCAGAATTATCAATGGGTATGGAAGTTGAAAGCAGTGAAAGAAGATCACAGGGCTTTGTTCTGGGGTGTGGATATGTACTATCCCTGCATGAAGCCACAGAAGAGACAGGGAAAATATGTTCTTCCCCAGCATTTTGATTGCTTTCAGTGCCAGCACAACAGCATCCCAACCACTCAAGAAACCTAGAGCAAGTGCAAGTGCAAGCATCACATTTTAACACAATTAAGGAGAGATAGAGCAAACAGAAGAATGATTAGTTAATTATGTATAACCTTTGGTCTTCACTCAATTTCCAGTAGATACAATAGTCCCATCCGTTCAAACCCACGAGGAGTCTTAGTCTCTCTACTAAGTTTTGCATGATGATGTTCATGTCACCTGAAATTCATAATTGGTAATGCATATATCTAGCTAGTAAGAGTTTGTCAGTCATACAATATGGTTAAGATTTGTTCTTGTGACGCTATATATTATCTCTTATTTGATACGCTTATATATATATATATATATATACACACACACACACACACATATGCCTTGCACTTTTGAAACACCCACATGCACATCCACGCAAATATCCCCATAAATAGAAAACTAATGAGATGTATAGACCTGGATGATGATAGTGGAACTTCCTCTTTGAGCTCGCAAAAGCAAAGTGGCTATGGTTACTTCCTTTGACTAAAAGCAAGAAAAGCAAGAGCATAATTGAAGAAAAAACAGACCAGAAGAAGCAGAAGAAACAAAAACTGATATGCATAAAAACTTAGTTGATAGCAACACTTAACTGCCCCATCATCCCAAAAGTTTGAATCATATCCACCTTATGCCGAAAGTCCCATCTTGTATCAATGCCTAGGAAGAAAGGAAGATGCAAACAATATCGAAAGCACTCACCCGGAACTCACATTCTAAAGAATTTAAGACGGTTCCTTCCTTCTTTATATATCATATAATAATCATAGCAACATCTTTATATATATATTGGAGCGTATGTGGCTGTTACTATGGTAGGTGAACTGCAGAGGGTGAATGAGAGAGGGAGGGATTTTTGCAATGAAATAATTCTTTTGCCTTGTGTTCTGTTAAGGAAGAGAAACGAGAAATGAGGAAAGAAAGGTGAATATTGAAAGATATAGATGAGTTGGTGATAATGGCAGGAGCATATTGCATGATCAAAGATGGCGTACAAAACCTTAACTACCTTGCTAAAGTTTTTCATTCGTTTTGGATAGTAATTGTCTCAAACCTCAACTACTAATGTAACTCAATATTAACCAAAAAAGGAAATTTCATATTACATGATGTATATATACAAAGACGAAGACCACAAATTAATAAAATAAGGAATTTATATGCACTTAATTATGCATGTAAGTTTAATTGAGACATGCAGGAGAATTATTCCATTCAGAGGGGGACTTAGGGGCTAGAGTGGACCACCCCTCTAAAAAATTTAATAAAAAAATAAAAATGAAAGAAAAAAAGAAAAAATATTAAAAAAAAGTAAAAGGGGAAAAAATATAAAGAAAACGTAATAAAAAAAGATAAGAAAAAAAATATTAAAACAATAAAAATGAAAGAAAAGAGGAAAAAATATATAAAAAAGGAAAGAAAATGTAATAAAAATAAAATGAGAAAGAGAGATAATAGAAAAAGAAAAAAAGAAAAGGAAGATGATAAAACGGAAAAAAAAATAATAAAAAAAAGAAAAGAATAAAGAGGAAGAGAGAGAAAAACTCTGTAAAAGGAAAA
This sequence comes from Glycine tomentella, assembly GCA_007407185.1. Taxonomy (NCBI): domain Eukaryota; kingdom Viridiplantae; phylum Streptophyta; class Magnoliopsida; order Fabales; family Fabaceae; genus Glycine; species Glycine tomentella. Next base: position 957,041 of record PYAF01005611.1, read on the forward strand.
GGTGTGAACACAAAGCAAAAATAGAAAACACAAATCCCAAGAGAACATAAGGAGTAAAAAAAATTGTTTTATTTGGTAAACCAGTGAAAGAGAATAATTTCAGATATCTCCTCATTCCTTTCTTTTTTCCTCTTTTTCTCTTTCTTTGTCCTGATGTTATTCTTTTAAAATAAAATAAATTGTTATTTGTGTCCCTTGTTTTTACACATGCACCTCCTACCATATTGGACTAAACCTATTTTTTGTTAAATCTGAAACAAAATAAAAAAAATAAACTATTGTTTCGATTATTAATGTTATACAATGTGTTGTGTGCATCTCATTCAAAATGTAACAATGATTTACTTTATGTGATTGTCATTGATACTTGATATTGTTTGTGATTGATGTGCAGAAAATTATGGGAAACGGTGCTACTACCATTTATGCTTATTTTAAGAGAAAAAATAGTGAGTCTTTGCCATTATTTACTCCTAATGTTGAATTGTTGAATACCAAGATTCTTTCTTTAAAGTCTCATAGAATTGAAAATAGAGAGGTAATTAAAGAAGTTGATATTGTTTTATTGGAAAGAGATCCTGCACTACGCCCTCCAATATGGAAATATCCTATAAATCAATAAGATGTAATTCGTCGTTCTTATCTTAAATTTGGTCCATTTCAGTGCAAACTTCAAAATTATTTTTTTCTGGGCCAGAGAAGAATTGACATAATTTTTGTTCTTCTTGGTTTGATTTGTTTCGATCTTGGTTAGAGTATTCTTCAATCAAAGATGCTACATTTTGTTTCTGTAATAGTTTTTTTTTATATTAGGTTTGTATTGTCTTCAGAGTATTTTTATTTATGATATAATTTTTTTTCATGTTCGCCCCCTCTCAATAAAATTTCTGCCTCCACCACTGATTCCATTCACTTATCATTTTGGTACATATATAATTTAAGGAAAAATGTTAAATGAAAATCCCATTTTTAGCTGTATGGTTGGAAAGAAGAGAGAGATGAACAAAAAAATAAAGTGGAAAAAGTTAATAAATGTAATAAATAATGTGATGAGAAATGAAGAGGGAGATAAAAAAAATAGAGAAGTAAGTATTTCATGTATAGATCTTGATAATATTTATTTCAATTTATATATTTTGATTTTTTTAATTAAATGGAAAGAGTGAGATGATTAATTAAAAAAATAGGGATGATTTTAAAAGAATATTATAAATCATTCACAAATTTAATTATATTAACTAAATTAACTAATTTTTTTAATGATGTAAATTAGTTTAAAAAATCTTATGATAAACGACGAAGAGAATAGTTCTGTTTTAAAAAATTTAATGGTATTAGAATTTATTATAAGTTTAAAAATATATTTTTAATTCTTTAAATTTGGATATTTGTCTCTTTTATTCTCTCAAATTAAAAAATTGTACATTTTAGTTTCTTAAATTCATGAATTAGTTTTTTAGTCTTTCTTGATTAATTTTTTTGGTTTACATGTACAATTAATGTGGATTTTTTTACCACAAGAGAGACTAAAAAATATTTCGCAAATGAAGAACTAAAAAAAAATTTAAAAAATTAATTTTGAAGAACTAAAAATGACAAATCCCAAATTTAAATGACTAAAAATGTATTAATTTTTTTATTATATTAGTATTTTTTAACTTTTCAAGAAAAAATAATACATATTTTAAAATTTTGGGAACAAATTCTCTCCTGTATAAAAAAAATGACATGGTCAAGTGTTATGACTTCATTGTTTATTCCACTAGTAATAGTTTCACTTTTTGTGTTTTTAACATTCTATGTGAAATCAACCAATATAAAAAGTATGTACTTTCTAGATCCTTATTAAAACCGATTCAGTAAGTTAGTTTTTATATTAGTTATAACAAGAACTATTGTTAGAAGTATCCACTTTGTACATCAATTAAGGCAAGAATCATTCTAAAAAGTCCACTCTTTCATCGATTCTATTAAAAATCCATGTAGAATGTTTGATTTATATATATATATATATATATATATATATATATATATATATACATATATATATAAAAAGCCCAAGGAATATGTTAAATAAGTCTCTAGAATATCAAATAAGCCTCTAAATTTAATCATTGAATATTTTCATTTTAGTTCCTTAAATATATGTTAATATTATTACTTTATTCACTTTTTTTAAAAAAAAATTGGACTAATTTGATTATTGAGTTGCACTTTTATGGATTTTTTTTACCTTTTTCAATTCAATAATTAAAATGACTATAGCTTTACAAAATTAGGGACCAAGGTGACAATTTATTCTATGAAAATAACACACATATCTATATGTATATATTATATAAAATATATATTAGTTACAAATTAAATCACATATTATGATTCGCTCCCTAACTTTCGCGTTTGTAGACTCCACTATGTTATTTTACTCATTAGTATGTTAGGCTTTGTCCCAATGGATACTACAAAACTCTTAAAGAAGTCTGGTCTAGAAAGTTGCTTTCTATAACTGTTTCTTCAAAATTCGAACGATGTAGGAAGTTAGGTCTAAAAACTGCACGTATAGTATATTAGTATTAACACTTTTGTTTTTATCGTTGTAATGGGAACTGATATAGAAGTTATTTTCGAGATCCTATAAAACAAATATTAATTTAGAAAGTATTGTCTAAAAATTAAAAAAAGATTGAAAAAGATGTTCACATTTTTGAATTAGTTGATAATAAATTTATCCGGTGAAAAACTTTCGTGATTGGTTAACGTTCATCATAAACAAATGTAGAAGTACATTACATCAATTCTAGTTACAACCAATCTAGAGTGTAAATATCAGTATAACAAAAATGTCATTGTCTCATGTACTATATTAATTTTTTGAGAAACTTCTATAAAATGGCAATGCGATTTTTTTTTTATAGTAGGATTCTTTTAAGCCTCAACTTTAAACTGGTTAAATTATAACTTTGATTCTCTCATATTTAATTTTGATTCTTATATTTTAAAATAGAGATATTTAGTCTCATAAATTTTTAAAATAAGTAAATTTGATCTAATCATCAAATTTGACCTATATTTTTTATATTTCAATTAATTAAATTATTTTTATGATATCTTAAATAAATATGTTTGGTCTAAGATTCAATTAGACAAAATAAAAAAAAACATATACAAAATTAAAATTTGGACTAAAATTATTAATTTAAAAAAAATTAAAGGACTACTGAATGTCTATATTTTGAAATGGAAGACTACAATTGCAAATAGAAGAAAATAAGATACCCAAATTACATGTTAGCCTATTTTATATTTTTATAAAATTCATTTAAAAAACATAGAATCTCATGTGATAAATTCGATGGAGAGAAAATGGATTCCATTTTATATTCCTTGTACGTAATAAATAAAGGTCATAGTAATTTCTAGAAGAAGAAAAGTTTGAATACAAGCAACCTCGAAGAAAAATGACATATAATTATCGAATTATTTTGGCCACATAATAAAGACTTGACTGTAGACTTCCATGATTTTAATTACGTATGCAATGTAAATGGGAATGGTGCCAACAACCCATTTTGTACATCTTTTTCTTTTGACCATAAGGGATTCTTCTAGACCATGCATCATGGCACCACAAATAAAATGTGGTTCTAAGGCCATCCAGGGACGTATTCTTCTTCTTCTTCTATCTCTTTCTGATGCTAAAGGTTGCAAAAGTCCTTCGAGGTTGCAATCGGTGAAGGACCAAAGTCGTCGCGAGGAAAAAAAGAAGGGAGGAAACTAATTGCATTCACATCATTCTGATATAACACCTGCCACCCTCCTCTATGGTCTACTTGTTTACGGATGCTGTTTATTATGACAAAATAAGATCGCACGAGGGAAAGTGGGAATACATGAATCCCATTAATTAATTACTTGTTTCTAGTGTCATACTTGCTGTTTAAATCTGATTTTTCACGATCCCTTATGTCATGATCCCACGTCTCATACAATCTTATGTCTAAGATTCTTTCTTACTTTTTCTTGGGATAAATTATCATTTTTATTCTTGGAAATGTAATACAATAACAATTTAATTCCTATAACTGAAAGTTAATTTTGTCCCAGTATGTAAAAAATAGGATAGTTATATCATACCATACAACTTAAAATGAATTTGATTTGCAAACTTTACAATTTAATATCACCTTCTTACAGTTATCCTTATAAAACCAACCAAATCATAACTTAACAAGAAAAAGTCTCTCACAAATCACAAATCCATACCAAGCTGTACCTTAGATATTTCTTTCCTTACTTATATTCTTTTGCGTTTGTAACTGACTTATTACAATCCTTATTGCAATACTCCCACCACCTTATTTATAATCATGAATATTTCCCAACACGGTAGGCAACATCAACATATTAAAATAACAATACTTATTTAATTCGAAACTTATTCACTGCCAAGACTTTAGTTTAAAATTCTATTTACCTAGTCATAATTTTTCAATCTAAAAGTCTACTTCAAAACAGGCTGTTTAGTTTTCTTAGAATATTTTCAGTTTTCATTTTTTAAAGACTATTTTTATTTTGAATGTTTCTTTCTTTTTGAAAACAAGTTTGCGTTGTTTTTTATTTATTATTATTAATCTAATCTTTTCCTCATAAGAGCATTACTACTTTTCGTGAGTATAATCCATAAGCTGACATTAAACAAAAGTATTTGTTGCACATTACTCCCAGTTGGAAAAAAAATGTCACATAACAAAAAGGCAATATATTGATGTTGAGGCAAAAATGGGCATCATTACGAGACAATAACATAATCATAACTTATTAAAAAAACTAATTCTCCCCATGAAAGTAGTAAAGAACAAAGTAGAAGAAAGGCTGGTGTGCATACATTTGGAATTGGGTTTGGGGGGGCTATGTTGTCCAGGCCAATCAACGAAGAGGGAACTGTTGTCATTGATTACCAAGAGAGAAAAAAAATGCCACTGGCCAACTACAATATAAATCTATAATGACTTGATTAATTTGTTGCGTTAGGAATAAGAATTAAGGGGCAATTGTCAGTCTATAATTGTTGGAAAAGAGATTGTGAGTGGGGAATTAGTGTTTGTTGGAAATCAGAGGATGAGACGGATCGATGTAGATGCATGAGCCAAATACAGAGAACAATTATCAAGAGATTTCATATTGATTAAAAGATACAATACTCTTCCATCTTGTAATTAAGTCATGGGAGTTCATAACAATGGAGTTTGTAAAGGTCAATCAAGGGACTGAGAGGAGTTACAAATAAGGAAGTGAAAAAATATTAAAACATTAATAAACCAATATCTCTTCAACATCTAAAAAATGCTACCAAGTGTAGATTGAAAATGATGGAAACTACTTCCTCATGCAAATTAAATCTTTTTGTTGCAATTTTCTCTATAATTGACTCCAATTAATTATTAGAGGTAACAATCAAGCTTATCCATTCTAACTAAAGCCACGATGGGTAGGTGGTATTAATGTTTGATGACTAGCTTATCTAAAAAAAGAGGCACACAAAGTTCTAACATGAAAGTGACTCTTTCGCTAGACGGAGTCTATGAATTTTGATGGCTAGTCGACAATTTGATGGATGTTTCTAAAGATTGTACATGGACGGCGGGACTCTATTGGTTATAGAATTTTGGTAGTTTTGTGTAAAATGAAATGGGTAATATTATATTATATGCTCATTATTTGAGTTGCGTGTCGTATTCTAGGAGTGTGTTTTAACAATGTACGTCTTGGAAAAAAAAATTTAGAGGTAATGTGAGTTAAAGAAAATTACACGTACAATATACTACTATAAGTTTTTGACAGCTGGCATGTTGTGATGATGAATAGTTTAAACTCAAATACATGTATTTGTTCATTATAAATATAATATTTTTATTTTTTATTTAATACCTACTGCAATATTAATAATTCCAGTTTTTAAGCATAATGCATTGTTAATATAATAATATTTTTTTTAGGTATTAATATTTTAATCTACATCTCAATTTATCGTATTTTAATTTTTTTATAATAAAAAATATAACCAAAAAAATTTAAAGAAATTGTTTTTTAAATTATTTTTAAAGAATTCGTCAACTTTTTATAAAGAAAAACATATGGCCAAAATGATCTAATAACAGAATAAATTAATCCCATTATTGACAGTTTGAGAGTCGTGGACCCAATTTATGTTGTTGAATGTTTTATTGAGTTATTTTTAAACCAAAATGAGTTATCTTTGTGGTTCGCCATTGAATGTATTTTAATTACCCATTTGCTTTTCTCCATAGGCTCATGAGCTACACAAGTCAAGAGTTAATCAAGACACGCATTGCATGGCTACCTACCCATTCAGTCTTCCCTGATCCCTCTACTATATATGCAACCTCAACCCCGAATGAAACCCTCGAGAAAACAAAAAAAATAAAGAATGAAGATAATAATAATTAAGGAATAAATAAATAAAATTAAGTTCTTGAGTTTTTATGTGTTATATATATTAATTTGACTTGTTATGTGTTTTGATTATATATGTTTAATAATCTATTGTGTTTTTCTGTCAAAAAAACACAGTAATAATCTATTGTGCTTAACGTAATTTAAGCTTTGTATAAAGATAGAATTTGAATATGTACTTGAATTGTCGTAAATCTTTGTACTTGAATTCAATTTTTTTTTTAAAAAAAAAAATCCTCCATTTTTTAGCATACCAAATGGGCATTAACTCTAATACCCTAAGAGGTCCCAAAAAGTGGGGGAAAAAAAAAAACTCCTTCAAAAGCATGTTAGTAATGCCTTCAAAAAACGTGATTAATTAATTTTTTTTAACAAATGTGCTTATATTTAATGGTTCATCTTAGGATTAATTAAGTTTTTAGAACTTCAATTTTTCATATTATAATTTTTAGTCTCTCAAAGTTTTTTAATAATTTATAGTCTTCCATTAATTTTTTGTTATTATTTTTAGTCTCTCTTTAAAAAAAATATTCATTTTTAGTCTTTTATTTATTTTTATTACTCACAATTAATCTCAAATATAAAATAAACAATAAAGTAAAAATTGATAAAACAAGAATTAATTTTGAACAATAAAAATATACGAGGGATTAAAAATAGATAAAAAAAATAAGACTACAAATCCTGACAAATAATTAATGAATGACTAAAAATTATAAAAAATAAATAAATCTAAAAAATTGAGAAACTAAAAACTTAATTAACCTTTAATCTACTTCAGAGAAGAAAACCACACCGGTTATTGAGTAATTTTTTATAAAATTTCTAAATTATTATAAATTATAATTAAGCTCAACAATTGAGCAAAGAGCAGCCCCTCACATGTAAAAAACAGATGATGATGACTTGCAAAAAATAGTGAAAAAAAGGATATTCCAAGCTTCTGGTATCGTATATACCGCCAAAAGTCCTCTCCTCATTTTCTTGATTGAAAAGAAGAAGGATGAAGAAATGCAAAGTGGAAAATTTTGCGCGTCTGCGTCACAAATTCGGTACGCCATAATGGGAGGAAAAGGAAAAGTAACTCGTTGCAAGCGGCAAGATTTTCGGAACTTTTTTCCAGTCTCTTGCATTCTTTTATATATATATATATATATATATATATATATATATAGGATCTTAAATGTGTAATTATATTCAGAGGGTAAATATTTAACTTAAATAACTAAAATTTATGCTTTATATCCACAATAAATTATTTTTATCAATTCATATTTTTAAAAAACATTAAATTCAATTTAAAAATAAAAAGGATAAATTAAAATAAATAAGAGATTAAAAAAATCATAAAAATATTGTTATTGAAGAAAACTCATAAAAAAGTTTTATTTAAAATAACTATTCTTTTTTTACACCAATTTAAAATAACTATTCTGATATATATATATATATATGATAAAATAATACTTGATTTTATATTATTATTTTTTATTTTAATTATCTAAGATAAAATATAAAAAATAGTCGAAAATAAGTATTGCATGAATACTAAAACTGTACTCAATTCAGCAAAATAAAAAAACTGAAAATGTAGTCTTTTGAGTTTTGACCACTATAGACATTTTATGTTGTTATGTTTTACAAATAAAAAAATTGTAATTTAATTTTACAAAAATTATATATAAATTCTGAGATGTATACTTATATTTATATTTATTTCGTATTTTTATTATTATTTTGGTATTTTTATATTGAAGCTTAGCAGCATTCTCTCCATAAATGTTGAATCTTGTTAATCAAGTAGGTATGTTATGATTAATCTACAAAATTTAAATCTAAAATATTTTTGAGAAGACTGATTTGAGTATCACTCGAATCAATAATTTGTTAATATAAGTTTAACTTTATATTGGAAGATTAATTATAAGTTTAGAATTAATTTTAGAATTCTTTTATATATTTTTATATTGAAAAAATTTTAGAATTAAATTTTGATAAAAATTAATTATGTGTTAAAATAATTTAGTTAACTTTTGTGTTAAATGATACATTTAAATTTTATTTTTGACTTAATTTTATAATAAAAATATTCAAAAATAAATAATATCATTTTAAAATTAATTTTACAAATTAAGTTCGTTTAAAATTAATTTTATCAAGACACTCATTTCAATACCCACTTTAATCTTTCTCTTGCTATTTGTTTTTCATCTTCATCGAAGAATGTGTATTTTATTTTAGTAAAAGAAGGGAGACAACACTTCATCTTTGAGGAAATAATAATGTAAAGGATATTTTGGTAATAATTTTTTAATGAAAATTTACCAGAATTTTAACAAAAAAAAATTGAAAAATGGAGTCAAATTGACATACACTTTAATCTGTTTAGAGAAAATAGTGTAAATTTTAAAATAAGGGTGGAAGACAACTTAATATTCACATCTTTCATTGAAGAAGAGTATAATTTACTTTTAATTTTGTTAATAGTTTTTTCTCAATAATACTGAGATTTTATTTTACAGATTTTTATATTGTTAACTAAATAAAAGTTATTCCAGATATAACTTTAAAGATGATTGTTATAAAATTTAGCAATCTTATCATTATACATAATAATTCATAATAAAATAATATATAAAAAACTATATTTTAAATACATTATTATTCAATTCTAATACTAAATGAATTTTAATAAAAGTATGTTAATTCTATTACTTTTTTTACGTGTTTTTTAGAAGCTAGCAAATGAAACTTATTTCTGGAAGGAATAAAAAAAAATACAGGGCACAAGATGTACCCGTACACCTCCCAGCCATCATAAAATTCTTCATCACCACTTTTTAGGAGTATTTTCCTTTAAAAATAATTATTAATAATTAAAAACACAGTCGATTGTTAATATAAAAACTTCTTCGTTCTTCCAACAAAAATTCAAGTAGGCAATTTATGAGTTACCTTCTTGTCAAAAGTGGGCCCTTTTATTCTTAAATACAGGGTACCATAACAGTGTATATTTTTCAGGATAATTTATTGTGCAGTCATATATGAGTCAATTTTAAATTTAAATTTATAAGATTCTTTCAGATATATTATTTCTAAATTTCTACCAAAGAAAAACGAAGAATAGTCCATATTAATATTACTAATGACTTTCATTAAATTTTATTTGGCTTTTATGAAGATCGAAACTTCCCATATTTTTATTGAATATTATGTATATATATAAGCTGCATTATGCAAGATATTTCAATTAAATTTTAATTTTTTATTAATTAAAAAATTGGTTCATTATTCTACAAATAAGTTTTTTTTTAAAAATTTTAAAATTAGCGCTTTTCAAAATACTACTTCAAGTAACTTATTTCTAATTTCTAATTTTTATATTTTATTTTATTTTTATCCTCAATATATTTATCTAATATCCTAGTTATTATTTTTAAATAAATAATAATTTGATTATTTTTATGTTATTTTACACTTTTCAATTATAGTTTAATCAAACATTTATAATATACTAAACTAGTTTTTAGTTGTCAGCTTTTAGTTAATTTTTCAGATTTCAAATAATTTTTAAATTAGTTTTATAGTTTGTTATTTTAGAAATAATATAATCATTTTCTTAAAAATAAGTTGTAGATGAATATTTATAGATGCGTAAGGATTTAAACAAAATTTTTTAGATAAGTAAAAATGTCAAATGTCTTAAAATCCTAATAAATTTTAATATTTTAATTTTAAAATAATTAAGAAATTTAATGAAATTTTGAAGATACGTCTTTATCAAGATTTCTCTAGTCACCACAAACTGCAACTGGATGCCGAAATTTGTCAATGTTGTCAAAGAGAAGGTGACGTCACTTTAATTCGATCAAGTAATTTGTGTTAAGCAGGACTGCCTATTTTGAACAATATTTAAGTATTTACGCCTTTTAATTTACTAAAAGAGAAAGAAAAAAAAAAGCTAAGTTAAACAAAATATCTACTCAGTAAAAAACAAACAAAAATAGAAAACAATTAAAACAAATTATATAATTGTGTTATAATAAAGTATAAATTATATCAGTTTGATGATTTTAATTGAAGAGTAATATTAGTTTATTTGTTATTACATCTCGTTTAATATTTCAGTTGTATTTACTATTTAATATTCATATGAAACGTCACTCCATTAACTAACGTAATAATATATTAAAGAGAAAAAAATATTTTTTGTAACCACTCGAAGAAATGAATTTAAATTAGATTCTAGATGTATTTAATTTTAAAATTAATTAATTAATAACTCTAACAATTAACTGAATCTGTCATAACTATGAGCTGGATCAGCACGTGAGTTCCGGGGTTGCTGTTAGCTTCACATGTAACAACAAAAGCTGTTGCAGGCGAGACAATAGTCTAGTTTCTTGAATATTTTAATAAACATCCAGAAAAAAGTTTTATTTAATTTTAAAAACTGATCTAATTTTGAAAATGTTATTTTTTTTCATTGGAATAAATTTTGGGTTTTAATTTAAAAACTGATCCAATTTAAAATAAACTTTTACCATGTACATATTTTATTCATCAATTTATAATATCACTCGTATTTATATTTTTAATTCTTATATATTTATAAAATTATCACATAATTTATATTTATTACGAAAAATATTTAATTAAAAATAATATTTAACTAATCATTTGAGTTAAGATAAATAAATATAATTGTGAAATTATGTAATATGATAAATTAATGTTTTATTTATTTATTTTAAAATTATTAAATAAATTTGTTTTTTAATATTATTAAGTGATAACTATTTTAATTTTAAAATGTTGAAAAAAACTTTTAACATGATAAATATTTTCCTACTTTATTTTATATAGACTATATATATTTTTATAAAGATGATCATGCCAATTTAATAAAATAAAGAAAATAAGTTATGGAATACAATATAAATAATTTTATATCGTTATTTAATGATAACATATAATATATGACAAGTTAATTGATTTATATGGTAATTATTTTCAAAACTACATGTCTACATCAACAATAATTTATTATTGATAAAAATAAATAATCTATTATAAAATGATAATGTAAAACTCAATACTAATACTACATGACTATAAAACTCAATAAAATATACGTGTAGCATCTTAAGAAAAAAAATATTAATTAGAATTGAAAACATTTGTTTAGCGTAAAGAATGAAACGCTTTCACACGTACGAAAGCGGCATTACGTACCCAGACGCGGTGAGTTTCTAGAAGTTTGACAAAATTTGCATTCGCTAAAAACTTTGAAATGCATGCTTCCTTCCTTCCTTCCCCTGTCTGCATTCGAAAGTGGTTTCCTATTTCCTTGTTTCATTCATTTTTTTAATATTTCCCTGCTCCGCTGGTCAAGGAGTTTAAAAAAGTTGTGAGCAAATTTCTAATGGTCACCCCCGCATGGTCAAAAAACAAACGCTTCCATTTTTCATTCACTCTTTGCTTCCTTCCCTGTTGCTCAAAAAATAAAAAAGAGAGAATAATACTACTAATCAACAAATCCCACACTGTTTGATTAGGAATTTGGGTTGCACACCTACTCCTTCTGCTTTCCAACACCGCTGTCTCTGTCTTTCTAGGTTGTTGTTTTTTGAAATCCCTTATCTAATGCTCATTTTTTCCTTCTTTCTGTTCAATTCATGGGTGTCTCTTTCTGCTGTACGTGGATTACCCTTCTTCGTTTCGCAATCTTCAATTTACAGAAATTCGTAGATCATCATATTTTTTATTTGCCTGCTCACGTTTTTTGTGTTCTTTTTTTTCTATCAAAAAATTGTGTATGTTTTGATGAGAAATATACATGCATCAAAATAAAAAAAATCCTCTGAAAACATGTATGAGTGCATGATTAAGGTGGTTCACTTCTGATTATTGTTTTTTTTTTTTTTTGTTCCTTGTTGTGCACATACAGAAAAATAAAATCATGTCTCTTATTCTTCTTCTTTTTTCCTTTTCTTTTGGAACTTGGAAGGGGATGGGTTTGATTGGATAGATATGGCATCTTGATTTTGTTAGGTTTTTATTACTTTTTTGTTTGTTTGTTTAACCTATAAATATAAGTGATTTTTTGACATTAAATATATAATTTGTCTTGCTCAAATTTTAGTGAGAATTTTTGTTCACTTTTTCTTTCTTTTTTTTCCCTATTTGTAAGGATTTGATGTTTAATTTGAGTTTGTTGACTTGATGCAACAATCATAGTTGGGTTGGTTGGTACCCACGGTGAGGCAGAGGAGACTCAGAAAGTGATGGCTGAGCACGGAAGAGTTATGGCAAACTGTGTATATGCTCCCAATCCCTACCATGAATGCACGGAGGCTTGCGTGCAAAGGATCAAGGAAGCCAAGCCTGGCAAGCCATCTAAAACTAAAAAGGGTACTGATCAGTTGTTCTTCCTGTTTTCTCAATTTTTCTGATTAATTAATAGCTATTAATGTTTTTTTTTTTTTTCTGATTAATAACTATTAATGTATTTTGTGCATCCTCCTTGCTCTACAAGAGTTAAACCTATCCTAGCTTTTTTCCTTCCCTGGATTTCAGTTATAAATGAGTATCAATTAGATATTTATTGCACGAGTTTTGGATTTTGGCTTATAGCATTCTTTTTCCCCCTTAAATCACTTCTTTGGTGCTATCAAGTGTAACTGTTTTTCTCAACCAAAAAAAAAAAAAAAAAAGTATAACTGTTAACTTGGGATGATGTCCCCTTTAGACACCAAATAAAAAATAGGATCTGGATTCCTGTCAAGGTTTTAAACTGCAGCCGTAGTAGTGATTTGGTCGTGATCCTTGACTTTGTGAGCAAATGCAGCCGCAATTACAGTTGCAATGTAGTTGTAGTGAGTAAAAAACCTTGGTGTTGCACCTAAAATCATGGTCGCAAATCCTTTTTTAAACCTTGCTACCTGTGTTCGGTTTCCCATGCATTTACACCTTTAACAACTCAGAACTGACGGATGAAGATCAGACAGACGACTTGTGTTTTATTTCAATAAATCACTTAAAACATGCATTCAAAATTTGAGTCGTCCAATCTTCATCTATCGATTACAAATGCGATGATGACTGTATGAATGCTTTCATAATTGACTACACTGAATCCGATTCCATCAAAAGTGTAACTACTTACTGGTCTATGCTGCTGTTCTGTTTGTGTCTGTTTTCCATGAGCCCTTCATGGATATTAGTGATTTTTTGCTCAGGCTGTTTTGAATTGTTTGCATATATCAAGTTTTGTTTGAAATTGTTATTAATTAGACGACAATGTAAGAGCAGTGCATAGAAATTAGTCAAAGAATTTAATTTGAATGAGTGTAACAGTTCTTTACATAGTCATTTAGTCATATATTGTCATGCATGACTACGATTGTTGACTTCTGTACTAACTACTTAGTTGGGAGAGCTGCTAGTTGGTAATGTCTGAACACTTGTAAGATCTGTCTTTTTTCTTTTTGTTTTGTAGTTTTCAAAGATTATCGCAGAAGTGTTACAGATGGTGAACTTGGCAAAAAGATGAAAGAAGAAAAACGCAGGCCCTCAGGTTGCCCTAAAGCGTCTAATCCTTACCATGTCTGTGATGAATATTGCCAGAAGGCTGATTCAGGTTTCCCTCCATTTTATATTTGCTATTTAAGGATATCTCTGATACACAATTCAGTGACAATTTTCTCTTTTTTATCTATTTAATTAAGAGCTTAAAGTGTGTCTTGAACTGAAAAACTAGTGGTTTTGAAGAATGTGATTGTCTCAAAGGGAAACCTGAGAAATATTTTTGGTTTCACTTCAATACTGAGTGTCAGTTCTTTTTCCAATTCAAACATGTCTTGTTAACCAGGCCTTTTTGATTCAAATGAAAGTAGCAGGGCATTTATCTAGAGTTTAGTCTAGAAACAGATTGATTTGGAGACTAAAAAAAAGGTCTCATTTGATATAACTCAGTTTTCAACAGCTTGTACAAATCAAATAAACTGCATGGACATCGTGATTTCACAATTAACGGATTAATCTTCTTTGACAAAACATTATATTATACTGTCCATCGCCAAAAGCTGCACTATCTGTGCAATTGGTTTGCCAAGTTCACAAATATATAGTTAATGTCATTCATAATATAAGGATAATATAATATGATGACATTGACTATATATATTATAATATGAATGGAACATATGCTTCAGGCCACCATCATATTATTGATTCATATAAAAATAATGGTGGCCTGAAACATGAACTTTGAATGGTGGTTAATAAACCCGCTAGCAGCCTACCCAGGCTTGCCTGCTGATTTGTTTGACTAGTCAAAATATGTTACTTTGAGGTAATAAACAGACCTTTGGTATACCTGAGATCCTTAACTATATATATGTTTCTTAATAGTATTCTCTTAAATTGCAGGTACCATGTCTTTAAACTTTGACAGGAGAAAGAAGGTTGGTTCAAAGCCAGAACTCCCCGTTCTTGACAGTGTTCCTCCCTCAAAAATTGGGGCTATTTATCTCTCTGATGCTTCATCGCCATTATCAAATTATTCTGAAAAGACAAAGGAGGAGGCAAAAAGCAATGAGCTGATACCAGTTTCTGGAGAAATACATGTCCTAGATGTCATGGTAGTTACCTCTCTTTTCTTGCATTCATTCTCTTCTCTCTTTTTTGGTCAAACCTCACATTTTCTTCAGTCAACATTCTTTTATATTTATGGCCTAATACAATCAAACCCAATAAGCATATAGTTGACTTGTCTCTTGTCCTTATTTCTTTGAAAGACTACCAATCACAAGGTCCAATCAAAGCACAATGGGGACAAAAATGCTTCACCAAAAGTTGTTCCAATCACCTCTGTTGATGATACGGGATGTCTTACTAAACCAGATGGTGGGTCCATGAATTTTTGTTTGTCTGGTCTCCATGATAATGAAGACAGTGATGGAGGGGAGACTGGGTCTGTGGTTTCTGAGTCGCGTGTCCCGGTTGGAAAATACCACGTGAAAGAAAGCTTTGCTCCCATCCTGAGATCCATCTTTGAAAAGTATGGGGACATAGGAGCAAGCTGCCACTTGGAATCAGTTGTTATGCGGTCATATTATGTCGAATGTGTGTGCTTTGTGGTCCAAGAGCTACAATCTACCCCAATAATGCAATTGACAAAGTCTAAAATCATGGAATTGATGGCTATTCTTAAGGATGTAGAATCTGCTCAGCTTCGCGTGGCCTGGTTGCGCAGCATAGTTGATGAAATTGCTGAAAACATTGAACTCATTGATGAGCACTGCGTGGCAGAGATGGCAAAGGCGAACTCTGATCGTGAAGTGGAAACATTGAACAAAGAGCTGGAATTAAATCTGGAAAGTTTGGCTCAGAAAGAACAAGAGGTAACTGATATCAAAACAAGAATTGAAGAGATCAGAGAGCATTTAAGCGAGCTTGAGCTGAAGTCTTCTGATTTGGACAAGAACATCTTGTCAATCAAGTCCAAGGTTGATAATTTAGACAGCAAATCCTTGCTAGATGAACTTGTTTAATGTGACTGTTTTTGTCTTTGAATTTCGTCCTCAGAATTATGGTAATGCTTAAATTGTAGAATATGGTACTGAATAAACGCATGAGCTATATTTTTAAGCTAGGCAATGGTATGAATACATATTGCACATGCACATTTTTAAGTTGTACTTCAACTTATTATTATTATTATTTATTTATATCTAAATATTCCAACAACTTTGGGTTGAAATTGCAGTCATTACTGAGAATTTTTGTTTGTATGCTTACGCGACACTTTGTTTGATCATCCGGGATAATTTGCCTGTAAACTTAATACTTTTTTTATTTGCCATATTGATAGTTCATACAGTACTGTCTGTGTTTCCACACGGGTTTGTAAATATTTCGGTTTGTTGGATGAGAATGAGAAAAAGGGCTTTTGTTTTTCTTCTTTTTTTCTTTTGGACTGGTCGGTCACCGGATGTTTAAAAATCTTTTGAAATTGGAAAGTTATACGTGCTTATTTATAAATGAAGAGAACTGAACTGAGTATAACTATTAAGTAGAACATGTATTGTTAGCAGTTTTGAAAAAAAAAATCTGAAATAATTTGGCTCCAAAAAGAATAGAGAAAAAACTTTTTGACATTAATAGTGTGTGTTTGCATACCTGTTCGAGACGTGACTTTCCATGTCTTCTCAGAAGCTATCCACCATGTTTTTGACGTGTTTTGTCCTTTGGACTTAGAATTTTATGGTCAAAAGGTGTGTTCAAAGTTCAGACACACCGTAAGCAAAGCATTGTCGTTAAAACTTAGTGTCAACTCGGTAGAAATAACGTTTTAACGTTTTTGGGCCAAAAATCATGTTGAAATGGTGGTTAAAATGGAAAATGGACTGACTCGGTTGAAACGGCGAGTTAACTCGATAAATTTAGTTGACTCGACGAGTTTATCGAGTTGGCTCAATTTTTTTTTTTTTAAAAAGGGTTAAAAATGTGTAAAGGCCTGGGTTTTATACACACCGACAGGCAACAGCTTCTCCCTGGGTGTGCGGCCCGCTGGTCTGCTCTGATGCTTCATGTTCCTTCTCTGTTGACAATATTGCACTGTTGCTTCGTCTGTTGCTTGTAGTGGTGCTCGACTACTCGTGCTTCCTTTTTTGGTGGTGCTGCATCTTCATTCTTCATCAATCATCATCAATTCATCACTAATAAGATAATATGGCTGGAACAGGCTTCATCTATTCTTCCTTTTTCTTTTCTTTTATTCTACCCTTTTTTTTGTGAATTTGCTTTCTGCCAACTGATTTATTTTTTATGTATTGATTTTTTTGGGGCTATTGATTTATTTTTTATGTATTAATATGGCTGGAACAGTCTATTGATTTATTTTTTATGATGACTAATTTTGAATTTATTTTATTTCTTTAGTATTTGGACTTAAATTTGTGATAACTTATATATTGGTGTGTTTTAGTTATATATATGTTGGATATTTATTTATTTTTGTGTATGTAGTAAACTCTTACATTTCGTTTACGTTTTATGTTTTTACATTTTTGCTTACCCCCACCGTTTCTGAGTTGACACTACTTTTTAACAACATTGAAGCAAAGGATCAAAGGATAATTGGGCTCATGTTACTTTTTAGCGTAAATAATCATTTTTGTTCATGTAGAACGCTAACAATTTCGTCTTTGAAAGATGAAAATTCAAATTTTTGTCCCGAAAATGAAAAAATGTGACAAATTCATTCATCTATTAACTTTCTTCCGTAATCGTTAATGAAAGAGTCTACGTGACATATTTAGGACAAATTTGTCAGCGCTCTCCACATTCAAGGACGAATTTGTCAGCACTCTACCCAAAATATAATTTAATATTCATCTTCTCCCTTTTTTAATCATTGCAAGCATAACATTATAATAAACACTTAATAAAAAGGAAAGCAAACATAAGTTAGAATAAACATAATAATAAGCATAATATTGGTTAATAAACATAATTTGTTTGAGTCTCATATTTTGGGTAAGGTAATATGAGACTCAAACAAATTAAAATGCACAATCATTAAGTTAATCTTTATAAAAAAATGAGACTCAACTTAATTTTATCACTACCTAATATTGTCATAATAGAAATTTTATAGCTACAGACAAATTATGCTTATTAATCAATATTATGCTTATTATTATGTTAATTCTAACTTATGTTTGCTTTCCTTTTTATTAAGTGTTTATTATAATGTTATACTTGCAATGGTTAAAAAAGAAAGAAGATGAAGATTAAATTATATTTTGGGTAGAGCGCTGACAAAATCGTCCCTGAATGTGTAGAGTGTTGACAAATTCATCTCTGAATGTATAGAGCGTTGACAAAATTCGTTCACGAATGAACCACATAAACTCTATCATTAATGGTAATGGACGAAAGTTAACGAATGGATGAATTTGTTGCATTTTTTTCACTTTCGGAGACAAAAATTTGAATTACCATGTTTCCGATATGATTTGTTAAAGCTCTACACATTCAGGGATGAAATGACTATTTATCCTAGTTTTTAGGTTTGGCTCTATTGTTTGGTAGAAAAAGAGAGAAATAGAGTAGATGATTTTTTTTTAAAAAAAAGTAAAAATAAGTTTGATAAAAAGTGAAGTGTAAAAATGTCGTGCGAAGAAAAATTGATAAGATATAAGGAAAATAAAGAGATGAGTGAAAATACATGAGAATTAGTATAATAAATCCTATCATTTTTAAAAATATTTTTACCTTATTTTTCCTCCACCAAACATCCAAGATTATTACCATCATCCCTAAATTATAGAGATTATTTTCGTCTCTCAACCAAACACCCAAAATACGTTAATGGTTGACTTGGATTGGATTCAAGAAAGAAATAAAAAAAAAAAAAAAACAACCAAGGCCTTGAATGTATTTCTTTTTACATCAAATTTTTTTCTCTTTGCACATCCTTTCAATGATTTTGTATTTTTTGGTAAAAATGTTTTCACTGGAAAAAAGCTTTCATGCAATAGGTAATGGGAATGGTTACATGAAAGGAGAGGGGTGCAGAGCCACGGGGAGTAGGAGAAGGAAAGGAAGTGTGAGTGAGAGGAGGATATTTTAGGAAAACAAAAAAGAATACCAGTATGGTGTGAAGAAAAAATGGGAGTATGCAAATAGAATCACTCGCTGATGAAAATTGAATTAACAACTATTTGATCCATTTCCAATAAGCGGGCTTCAGATTTATTGGATTGTGGGTTGGGCGACTGAATGGTTCAATATGTTAGGCCTAAGGGGTTTTCTACATACACTATATAGTTTTCTACATACACTATATTGTAATAGTGTATAACCAAAAATACCCCTTTGAGTAATTAACTTAGGTTTATATTTTTAAACTATTCAAATCCATCAGCTGGTGCGTGTTGGACTTCCTTCTTCGTTTGTGCTTTCTTCTTCTCTGTGGTGGCGTGACGGTGGTGGCATTACTCCAGTGCATGGTGGTCATTGGAGTTGCAGGTGGTTGGTGATCGTCCTTGAGCTGCACCGTCGGCGGTGGTGTTTGCGACACGGTGACCGGTGAGCGTTGTTTAGTGTCATAGGGTGATTACGGATTGGGGAATCCGTGGGTATGATACGGATTAGTCATTCCGTAAGAGGGGTTTGGGGGCCTTACGGATTGCCCAATCCATATGAAGCTTACGGATTGTGTAATCCGTATGCCTCATATGGATTGTCCAATCCGTAACCTTCATACGGATTGTCCAATCCGTAAGTTCGCTTTGTTAAAATTCTTTGATAAATTGCCTGAATTGCCTAAGCTTTTTCATATTATTATGCTTAATTTGAGAAAGTACAATCAACTAAATTGGTAAATGTCTTTGGATCATTATCGTTTGACATTTGTTTTAAGTTTGATGTTTTCTTTATATTACTTTAGTTTTTGCACTTGCAATTTGAATACTTATTGTTCTTGCAAGATACCTGGGCTATGTATTTGTTTTGTGTCGAATTTTGAATAACACAAATTTGAATACTTATTGTTCTTGCAAGATACCTGGGATATGGAATATATTAGTTTTCTTTCTGAATACTTATTTTAGTTTCATCATTATTCAAATTATGTTGAATTTCCACTAATGATAAACTTAGAAATGGTAGCTTGTTGAATACTTATTGGCCACTAGGCTATGTATTTATTTTGTGTTATTGATTGTTCTTGCAAGATACCTGGGTGGGCTATATTCATTGTTTTATGTTATTCATTGTTGTTGTAAGATTAATGTCAGGCATAGTGATACCTGTAAGGGGTATACCTGTGATGTACTTTTATCAGCTAACCTTGTTGAACCACCATGGACTTTGTCATATCAGCAACAATGATCTTCTCTTCCTCAGTTAGTCGCCCAGCATATGGGTGACCATACAATGAGGTAGCCAAAGCATGATTATGACTGCCACATATTACTTTTACAATCCACCCTTGACCTCCTGGGACTAGTTTGACTCTTAGCTTAAAAGGACATTCACACTTCCTCGTGCTAGTATTTGACGGTACCAAACATTTTCTCCATGATCTATACTTTCCGCTCCTTTCACGACCAATCAAAACATATGACGTTGTTCCCAACTTGCCATTAGTCATGCCACTCCTAATTATCACAGCTACAAAACAATTCTCATATGCATCTGTGCGAGTCCATTTCAATACGTCCTCACGGGAATCAAACACCTACCAAAACGGAGAATTCATTTTTAGTCAACTATTTGATTCTTTTAACAACTTAAACTAATCTCAATTTCATATCCATACCTAAGCTGTACTAAAAGCTGCAGAACAATCAACTAAAAAATTATCATTTTTTGGGGTTTCATTTTCTTCTTCAATGTCTTCATTCATAATATTATCATCAGACATAACGCTCTCATACATCCAGTCTTCGTAGTTCATCTTCACAAATCAAAAATAATTCTTACATGGACAACCAACAGTTATGCAAACTCATAATATTTATCAACAATGAATTCATAAAGTATTACAAATTATAGTCAAGCATAACATACCTAATTATCCAATTTATCCAGAGGTAAACAATTTACTTTTTAATAATCTATTATAATATTTTTTAAAATTAATTTTCCAAATTTTTTAAAACAAAAGAACACATAAAGATTACCTAATTCGTATGTTTCATACGGATTATGTAATCCATATAAAGCATACGAATTACCTAATCCGTACGAAGCCTCCATATACAGTAAAAAAAACCTTACCTTTTACGACCAGCACCAGCCGCCAACAACCACCGCCAGCCACCAACAACCCCCACCAGCCACCAGCAACACTCCGACGTAGGTAAACAATGAATGCACCCACAAAAGCACTGCCTCTATCAACAACGAATGCACAATGCACTATGCAATCAAAAGTTAAATAGCAAATGGATGCCATGGTTTAATATTTTGCAGAAAGGGTATTTTGGTTATTAAAATTAAATATATAATGTATGTTGAAAACTATATAGTGTAGGAAGAAAATCTCCCTTGCTAATTGGTATGAAAGCCCACATGACATAATTGAACGCCTACTTATAGTTTTCTTGTTCTTTTTTTTTTTGTATAATAAAAAGAGAATGTTGCAACTTGCCACTGTCATTCGGTCATATTCTGATTATTTGTAATATCAATAAAAAAATATTTAAAACCAACTAAAATTAAATAATAAAGATGGTAAAAAAATGTCCATTATTAATCACTAAAATTGATATACTTTTTTTTGTCTAAATAACATATGCATAAAGGGATATAATTAATTTATGTGATTGGTCGTTCGTATAGAAATGAGTTTTCAATTTGATTAATGGGGACAGCAAACAAAAATTTATAACTATAGATAGTATCTATATAGATAGAATTATAGATAGATAGATATATTCTTTACTATAGACAAATCTATTAGAATTTAAAATCTTTAGTTAAACTAAAACAATTATCAATAAGTTGATTCACATGATAGAATTGATGGATACCTGGCCTTCATTAATTGTGGTGATGTGATAAAAGAAATTAAGAATAATATGATAGTCATCTTATCATTCTTAACAAATTAACATCTTTTGGATAATTAAAAAAAGATTAAAAGAAATTTTTTTATCAGTTAAAAGATTAAAAAATGGTGTGTTTGAATACCATTTCTATTTTTTTAAAAATTTTCAATGGTATAACTTGCTAATTTATAGTGGAGTTTATTAATTTACACACTAATTTTTTAATATGAATGTTTTAATAAAATATAA
>PYAF01005611.1:979432-1006055 GCA_007407185.1 Glycine tomentella
AACATGCTAACATTAAAAAATAAGGATGCATATGTTAATTAACAAATTCCAAAAAATAATATAATAAAAATAATTGAAAAGACAAATATAGCAAAAAAAATCTTTATAATAAACAATAATTATTCTACTCAGGATTTTTTGTTTTTGATTGAAATATTCCTACATGCATAATTGTTGTATATTTGATGAGAGTCTTTGTATAGATATTGGATAATAAGATTTATTTATAATACTATTTTTATTTTTATCTTCTTATCATTAAATAAGTAACAAGATGCCTTCATAGTTTTTTTTAAATGTTTTTCTTTAATTTGTCCGTTTACACTGTAATTTTTTTTAAGGAGTAAAAGATAATGATAAATTGAAGAAAATGTAAACCTCAATAAAATAATATAGATATCCATTAAGAAAATAAGTTTGCTAATCAAAGATTTTGATTTTATCATATAATTTTTAAAAGATTAAGATTTAGGTAACAAGCACCAAGTCTTATCTAAAAAAATTTGCTTTTATAATAAGATGTATTAATAATTCTATTTTTATTTTTGTCTTGTATCATTAAATAAGTAACAAGATGCCTTGTTCGTTTACATTGTAATTTTTTTAAATTAGTAAAGGATAATAATAAATTGAAGAAAATCTAAACTACAATATAAAAATATAGACATCCATAAGAAAATAAGTTTGTTACTTAAAGATTGTGATTTTATCATATAATTTTTTTAAAGATTAAGATTTAATTAACAACCAAGCATTATCTATAAAAAAATCCATTTAGAAGATAATGTAGCACAGTCTCAATAAAAGAAGAATTACAGTCCTATATAAACAAACCTGATAGCAAGCATTATTTCATTTACAATCACTTCTTCTTAAGTTGGGGAAAAAATGATCATCATCAACAAACAATTCTTAGTATCAAGATCCAGAAAAAGGTTCAACTCAGAGTTATTTAATTCCAAAACATACCACTTATACTTGGATTCATCAGAAAGAGGTAATCTTTCACAAGCTAATTTCTCACAACTTTATGAATTGAATTTTGATTCCAAACTGAAAGAAGTATCTACATTTATTACCCAATCATATGTCCAACAATATTACCTCCAAAGAATGAGACTTGTGAGAGAAGAAAAAAATAGCATGACATATTTATATTTTCCTTCAAATCATTGTGTGCAATTGGGGTGTTCCAATCCCAAAAGGCTTAAGCATAAATCGGAAACAACCCCAGAGGCAAAGTACACTAGTAGTAACATGATACTCCTGAAGACCGCAATGAGGAATTCAATGTTGGTGAAAGGAGAAGAAGAGGCTAAGTTTGCAGAAGACAACATGGATATAAGGCTCATCCCCTTGTCTATTCGTCGACGTCATTTTCAAAATCATTGTCGATCCTTTCAAGTCAGGCCTTCTCGGTTATCAATTATGTCTAATACTATGTGATTTTACTTTTTATTCTTGAATTTGTTTGGATACAAAGAAATAAGTGTTTTTGAGAAATTTTCTATATTTTTAATAAAAAAATTCTAAAAAATACTCGTGATTGTATCCAAATAGATCCTTAGATTTTTCATATTTATCTTAAATAGTCTTTATAATCATATCATATCAAGTGTCATTTTAGTTATTGTTATGAGTATGATTCAATAAAATATAAATAATTTTTATTTTTTCAATATATGAATACGTATGCATTATCCCTAGTGCAGCAACCTTTAGATGCTAGACACCGTTATGCTTCTATCATAGCAAGTGTCCAAATGCTTCTATAAGGAAGAGTTGGAATGTGCAGTGGAAACACTCTTTGAGAGAGGGAAATGTGTGTGTGGACTATCTAGCTAGACTGGGTCCGAATTCTGGGTCTGCGTACCAAGAGTTGGATTCCGCTCTGTTGGTTGATACCTTGAGGGTGCAGTTTCTGATGTACTTTCTTTTTTCCTTTTTGATTAATCTTATCTCTGTTTAAAAAAAAAAAAAAAACAGGTGCAAAAGCAAAATCTAGTTATAATGATAATTATATCGTGGGAGGAAAATTACATCCTGCGAGTAGTACAATATAATTATATCGCAGGTCGAAAATGTTGTTGTCCGCGACATTAAACTCCTTTGCACCTCCGTCTTCGTCGTCATCTTCCTCGTCTATGAGTTCGTCCCCAGTGCCAGCCTCATCGATTGCCTTGGCAACTGCCGTCTCCAAGGACATTTTGATTTTTTTTTTGTCTTGATTTATAATTTTTGAAATAATAAATTAGCGGTAATTTTTAGGTGTTATTGTTTTAAATTAATAATTTAAGAATTCAAAAATTTGCACGATATTAACGATTTTTTTTTTCAAAATCAAAATAAAACTTTTAAAATGTAAAAAATTAAATAAATTTTTAAAACTCAATATATAAAAAAAAGATGAATACTAAAATTGACCTTAAATAAACTAATCCGTTCATTCGTTTTGTCGTCTTTATTGATTCAAGCGAAACCCATTCGTCATTTGAGCTTTTGATGGGTAAATGGGATCATCGTCCGTCGCGAAGGTTCTTCCGCCGTCGAAGATCTCCGGTGCGTGCGTCCCCCAACCTTCTACGACATCAATGCCCCTCTTCCTTGTATTCTGCGAAATTCTACCTTTTTACATTCAATTAATTGCATATCTTTCTTTTTCTTTTTTGCGAAAAGAAAAAATTTATGTCTTCATTGTATTGTATAGCACCGTTAGTGTAGGGGAGGGGAGGGATGTGTTGTTGAAATTTTGAACAATTATTACGGTTATGGGTAAACGTTTAGAGGGCAGAGGAGTGATAGTCTAATAAACTCTTTTTAACACACTTTTTCAAAACACTATGTATCTACCGTAGGAAGGAGATATAAGCTTAGTCCAAAGGGAGGAGGTAAGGGGGGAGAAGTCAATGGTTCGAATGCCTGCTAACAAAAAGTAAACTAACAATATTAAGATTTGCTGATAAAAAAATCTATTTATTGTTCTATCAAAATTTATAATTATTTGAAGTTTATATGCATCACTAATTTTACAGTATAATTTTGTTCAATTATTGAAACTAGTGTTACGATTATAATATCATCTTTTTTTAGTTTATTAAATCGAAATCGTTTAAAAATCTACAATATAATTTTGGTAAATAAATATATCAAAAAAAAATAATCATAAATTTTGATATGAATACCAGATGGAGGCGTATTTTATGTTAAAATGCTCAAAATTAAGAGAAGTAATTATATAAATAAAAAATAGCATGCAATTTACTAACTGAATAAATAAAAAATTAGAAAATAAATTTTTTTTTGAAGGTTCGAAGATTAAATCGTGATTTTGAGGTATTTAGAGGACTCTTTTGGAAAAAAGTTTTGGCCAAGTCCCTTTTTGAAACTTGCCCAGGACAACTTGTTCTGGGTTTCTCCTCTCAATTTTGAAAGTATGACCACCAATAGAACATTTCAAAAGTTATGATCTTCCAAATTTTATATATAATATTTTTATAATTTTTTATTAAAATTGTTATATTTTAATTTTTTTTCCACTCAGCATCTCTCTTGGAGGCATAGATGATCAAACGGTAGAGCGCTGCATTATTACATAATAATAACACAAATCCTAATCCCAAAAATAAAAAAGATAAAAAATCTGATACCAAACTTATCAGAGACCTCGATCACATTGCCACCAAAATAAAAAAAAAATTACTTAAATACCATGCTGGCCAACTTATATACCAGAATGCCACGCGGCATAGTTCGCTACATGCACCAGCGAACTATGTAAGTTGATGTGACGCAATTCTGATGGTCATATAATAACAGTATGCTGACATGGCAGAGAGAGTAGTTCGCTTGAGAGAGTAGCGAATTACATGCAATAAAGACAGAGAGAGTAATTCGCTTGAGAGAGTAGCGAACTACTTACAATAAATAAATAAATAATTGTCTCCATTTTCCCATGATATATGTCATCCATTTATTTTTGCATATCTTTTAAACTAAATTGGATGGTAACCGATATATTTTTATTCAAAATAATTTAAAAAAAACTGTATTGTTTTACAAAACTAATTTAGTTAATAGAACTAATTTTCAACTAAATAAAAAAATATGATAAAAAAATCAAACCAATTGTTTTTCAAATTGTTTCAGTTAATTTTTTTAAATAATTATCAATTTAAAATTAAAATATCTTGAATCAATTTTAAATTGATTATAAGAATTAGAATCATTTTAAATAGATTTTCTAATTGTTTTTATTTTCAAATATTTTTTTATTTAGTTGAAAATTAGTTCTATTAACTAAATTAGTTTTGTATAACAATACAATTTTTTTTTAAAAATCATTTTCAATAAAAACCGGTATTTTAAATCAGTTTTAAATTGATTATAAGAAATAGATAAATTTTAGATAGATTTTAACTTTTTTTTTATTTTCAAATATTTTTTTATTTAGTTGAAAATTATTTCTATTAACTAAATTAATTTTGTAAACAATATAATTTTTTTAAAAATCATTTTGAATAAAAACTGGTATTTTGAATTAGTTTTAAATTGATTATAAGAATTAAATCAAATTTAAATAGATTTTCTAATTGTGTTTTTATTTTCAATATTTTTTTATTTAGTTGAAAATTAATTTTATTAACTAAATTAGTTTTGTAAAACAATACAGTTTTTTTTTTAAATTATTTTGAATAAAAATCTGTGTACATTACCATCCAATTTATTTGAAAAAGTTTGCAAAAATAAAGGGATGACATACTTTATGGAAAAGTGGAAGAAGTTATTTATGGGAAAGCGGAGACACAGTTAGTTATTTATTGTACTTAGTTCGCTACTTTCTCAAGCAAATTACTCTCTCTTGCTATTCTCTCAAGCGAACTACTTTTTCTCTACTATGTCAGCATACCGTTATTATGTGACCACCAGAATTGTGCCACATCAGCCTACATAGTTCGCTGGTACATGTAGCGAACTATGCCGCATGACTTTCTGGTATATAAGTTAGTCAATGTGGTATTTAGGTAATTTTTTTTATTTTAACGTGGTATTTAGGTAACTTTTTTTTTATTTTGGTGGCACTGTGGTCGAGGTCTCAAACTTATCACTTCACTTCGAGATTCGATTCCCATCTATGAAACGAAATTCTCAAATCCGAACCCCCAAATGGAAATCCGGATACCAATTTGTTAAAAATCAGACACATTGAAATAATAATTTTTTATTACATTTAATTATTCACTATACACTATTTCTTAATTCAGATATATTTATATAAATAATATTAACAATATAAATATAATATTGAAAAATAATTATTTAAATTTTTTTATTTAGATTATTTTAATAATTTATTTTTATTTATCTAGAAAAATAATAATTCAAATTCGAATTATGATGAAGAATTTGATTCCGAATTTTGCCTCTTTTCCATAAATAGGTTGTGTCTGTCGTTACAGTCTCGTTCGTATCTCTCTTCCCGTTCGTTCGTTCGTTCATTCAGTGTTTACTGCTAACTAGCGGAACATCAAACAGCAACAGAATCCTCACTGTAATCTTTGTTCTTTCAATTCCAATTTCTGTATGCGCTACATGCTTTCAGTTTTCCAAATAGAGTTCGATTGATTAGGGTTTTGACACGAACATGTTTGTTTGCTATGCGGCAACGCAACAGGTCATTCTCCAGGGGAACATTTCTCTGCACGACATGTCTGATGAACGAGCAGTGCATCCTGATTGCCGGAATGCTAGTAACCCTTATCATGAATGTAGTGATTACTGTTTTAGAGTAATAGCTGAAGCCAAAATTAGATCACAACAAAAGGAATCAGGTTTTTTCTCGGTTGCAATCTTTTTCTATTGAGAATTCTGGTGATGAATGGTGTATCTTTTGTAGTTTTCTCTTCTAATTGGATAGTTATCTATTGATTAATAACTTTTTCTGTGGCCCATTGCTAATCCGTAAATGGTCACTGTGCTAATTAAGTTGATAACTCTATCCTTCCATATTTCATAAGATTACAGAACTTTTATTTAATTATGTTGAATTTTTCTTTGATAAAAAAATTTGGTTGTATTTTTGGGTTTTATATATATATATATATATATATATATATATATATATATATATATATATTTTTTTTTTTTATGCTGCTAAGTTTATCGGTCTATATTTAAGTACTGTTTTCCATATCTATCAGAAGTTGGACAAGCTAGTAGTGGTGGAAACAACTCTAAGCAAGCCATCCCAGATGAATCCTATGTGGATGAGGAAATCCACGATGGCAGACCCGATCTTGAAGAAAACTCTGATAGTGATCCTGGCCAGCCTGCTGTGCAGGAAGCAGAGCAAGAGGTTGACTACACAAAACTTTCTGCGAGAGAGAAAAAGTGGATGGAGTTGAGAGCCAAGATGGTAAACTGGTGAAAAATCCCTTGTTTTTAACTTTATTTATTTGAAGAAAACCTAAGACTGATGCCTTGTTTCCCTGGCAGCAAGAAGCAAAAAAGCGTAATCAAATTGAAATAGCTGCTGAGAAAAAGAGGATGGAAGCTCCTACCGAGTCTAGGGGTGTTTCTAAACAGAAGTGGCTCGAGGATAGGAAGAAAAAGATTGGAAAACTTCTCGATGCTAATGGATTGGATATGACAAAGGCATATATGCTTGACACACAGGAGGCAGCAGAAGAAAAATACAAGAAATGGGAGAAGGATCCTGCTCCATTTGGGTGGGACGGTATGTTTTGTTCTTATCCAAGAAATGTTATTGTGCAATCACTATGTTACTTTCGTGGATGTGGTTATTCATTTTATGGCATGTGTATACTCTTCGCTTGATGTGTAAGCTTCAATTCAATTCCCAAAAAAATCCAGATTTTCAAACCCACGTTTTAAAGCTTATTTCTTGGTTGTTGTTAACTGAAGTGTATGGTGCTTTTTTCCTTTAAAAAATGTTCCTAGATGGACTATAGTTGTTTTCTGGATTGTTAGTTTGTTACTTCTTTGGAATTACAGATTTTTTAGAAATGATCTATTGCTAAAATCCTAGTGAGAAAAGGTTCGATTGCTGTTGTTATTCTACTGTTAAAAACGTTCATAATGTACTTTTTATACACAGAAAAGCACATCAAAATACTTGTCTAGATTGTTTTTTCCACTGTATACAGCTCCTACATATAATTTTGGATATTCGCATTTTTGTTATTTGAAATCTAAGGAGAGGTTTATCTTACGAGAAATATATGCCTTCTTATTGCTGTGTGTAATTGATTGCAAAATTATCCCAACTCCAAAGCAAGTTTCATGTTTTAGAGTAGTGATGAAGCTAATATTATTTTATTTTATCAGTGTTTAATCAGAAGACATTATACAATGCATACAAAAAGCGGACCAAGAATGTTGAAGTCGATGTAGAAGAATATAATAGAATGAAAGAAGCTGATCCAGAGTTCTACCGTGATGCTTCAAGTCTCCAGTATGGAAAGGTGTACTACCAAAACATTAATATCTCTTTTCAATATTTGCACTCCATTAATTATTTTTGTGACGAGCTGTCTTTCTTTTCATTATAGGCACCAAAAATCTCAGAGGAGAAGATTGATAGGATGGTACGGGAGCTAAAGGATAGGGATGAGAAGCGCAACTCATTTAGCAGGAGAAGACGCTTCCGTGAAGAGAAAGATATTGATTCAATCAATGACCGTAATGAGCATTTCAACAAGAAGATTGAGCGAGCCTTTGGTAAATACACGCTGGAGATTAAAAATAATCTTGAGCGAGGAACTGCATTGCCTGACTAAGGTACTTATGTAGTGATGTCTTATTGTTTCATACTGATAAGTTTCAGTGGTGGATTGCACTTTTTAGAGTGCCTTTTGATCATGTAATATTATAGTATAATATTTTGCAATGCACATATGGAGCATTGCGGAGTCATTTTGAACTTCAAATATTATATGCTTGCTTGGGATATGGGTTCTTCTTAGTGGTACTCTTTCCAGTCATTATGTAGATATGGAATTAATTTGTGGAGTTTTCAAGGGAATTTATATCTCCCCACGTATATTTAAGCCTGAGTCTGGTCTGGGTTAGATATTTTTCCCTCTTCTTTTATTTGGGATCGTGATCTTATGCATTTGGGATTTAATTTGTTAACACTTTTCGTAGGGCTCTAAAAATTGCAGGTTACTCATTTGAATTGATGGAAAGGAGTAGAATAGAATGAAATTTAGGCTTTGTTTGGAAAGAAGAAATGGCATGAGATGAAGTGGAATGAAATAAAATTTTAATCAGTTCTATTGTTTGAATTACTTAAATCATAATGGAATGGAAAAGAGATCGAACATTTCCATTCAATTCCATCCAAAACACTTATTTTTTCTTACCCTCCAATATGGGAGGTAGAGGACAATATCTTGGTTGTAATTAATGAAACGTTGAAAACTTAACCTGCTCATTGTGGAGGGTTCTTCCGTTTCAGTTGGCCATGCACATTGACACACGGTCAGAGGATTTGTCTTCCTGAACTATTTAGTACGTCACTCATTTTTTAAACAGTGAAATGGAATTTTTGTTTTTTTCATCATAAAGTATCCAATGAAATGGTATTTTTATTCTATATTTTGCGTTCTATTCAGTTTCATCCTATTTCGCATTATTCTATTTACTATTAGATACCCAACTATAGCACTGAAGTTGTTCCACTTTTTTGGGGTGAAGTTGTATAATTGAGTAAATCATTAATTTGGTCTTCTGAAGTTACATTATCTTATTAGTACTCTAAAAAATTTGGGTCACCAATCAATTTTAACTCTTTAAAAGATTTTGTCAGTAAATGTGTGTTTGGATCAGTTCATTTTGAGAAAATATTACCTCAACCTTTAGATGGAGTTTTTGAAAATAAAGTGATTATTAAGCTTGTCCAAAAATGCTATAAATAGTCCCTTGGAATTGAAATTATATGTAAAATTAACCTCCACTTATTATACGATAGTCGCTGAGAGCATCTTTAATAGAAAATTTTTCTTTGGATTTTTTAATCAATTATATGTGATTCTTGCTATACTTTTTGTGATTTCTACCCTGTCATATCACTTATAAGAAAATTTATACAAAATTTTGTTCCAATCTCGTGCAATTGCTTTTTTTTTTTAAAAACAAAAATTGTGCCCATGTCAACCCAAAATGTTCTACTCCTTTTTTTTCTCTCTCTTACACGTACTTCTTTCTCCCTGTTCCATAATGTTCCTCTCTTGTTCCACGTGTGGCTGTCCATCTTCTCCGTTTCTCCACGCGTGCCTTTCTTGATTTCCCCACATTGTCTTCTTCACTTCTCCACTTCCTTCTTTCTTCTCCTTTCTTTTGTCTGTCTATCTTCACTCCCTTTCTTTGGAACCTTCTATCTTTTTCTTCCCCAAATCGCTTCCCTTATTTGTTTCTTAATCACCCTTCACACCATAGTACACCATCGCAACCCTTCACTTGTGCGACCACCGTCGCAGCCCCTTCCTCGAGCCACTAGTGCCGCTCCCATGCAACCACAACAACCCCTCAATCCACCACCACCGCTTGCTTGAACAACCACGTTGGTCCTTGAGCCACCATCGTCGCTCTCTCACACAACCACCATCGGTGCGATGTCGTGAGATTTTTTTATATTTGTTCAATATTCCTTTTCCCTTGGTATTTTTCCTAGATATGTTCATTTTTCTTGTTCTTGCGGTTATTTTTGCCCTTTTTTGTACTTGGATGGATTGAAGGTGGTCGATGTTGGATAATGATTTTTTAATGCCAAGCATCCATTTTTTATATAAAAAACTCATTTTATTTTGAAGGAACATGTGCTTTCATGTAGATTGTCTTAAGTGCATAAGTTCTTCAAGCACCTATTTCTTCACTTTTCACGGAGCTAGCGTTGGAGATGCACTAACAATTAATGTCAAAATTAAAAGTTTACTACTAGTGTCTTGCACAAAATTTATACCATCCAAAAAAAATCATGGTGAAATCATAAAAAAGTAAAAAAACTATTTGTTGCTTCATCTTCATCATAAAAAATAAAGATTTTTCCTCACCATGAATCTATTCTAGTAGTTGTTTAATTATCATTATTAATTTAATTATTCAACTATATAGTTAGTGGAGTGCAATATTAATTTAATTATTTAACTATTATAATAAATAATTTATACTTTCAATAATAAGAATTAAGAGTGAGAATAAAATCTAACATATATATAATGGTAAAAAAAATCTTAATATATATGTTAAGATTTTGTGTTAGTGCGGGGTTGGGTAAAAAATTATATTTCCGAATCGTTATCGTTCTTGTAAGTCAAAGAAAATTCTAAATAATCAAAGTGATTTTTTTTTTCAAGTTGGTTCAATTATTTTTATTTGTAAGAAAGACAATATCTATTCTTGAATCATTAATTTGTTTGAAAGGTAAAAAGAAAGTTAATATTGTTCTTGTAAGGAACTATTGAATGTCTTTTCAAAATTACAAATTAAATAAGTATTATTTTACTCATACTAATAAATAGAGATGAAATTATAATTAAAGTTGCTAGTAAAAACCGAAATAACTAGTTAATAGTGAAAAGGACTTAAGGTTAGGCACAGGTCCAATTTAATTAGAAGCATATTCCATATCAAAGAGAGGGTAAAAGGAGAATTACAATTATTAATACACAAGTGATTAATTAGAACAAAAATAACTATGCGTGTATAATGTATTAATAATTGTAATTCTCCTTCTCTAAAAGAATAATAATAATAATAATAATAATAATAATTATTGTACCAGTAAAAAAAAATCTGTATTATCCTTCTCTCAAAAACAATCCAAAGTTTAGTGATTGTGTGCATAGAAATGAAATGAAAGAAAAAAATATAAGATTTAAATACCAAAGAAATGTTTACAGTCCAAGTGAGAAGAGTGAGATAAAATATATAAATATAAAAGATAAAAAAAGAGAGAAAAAAGTTGAATATATTAAATAATGTAATATGAAAAGAGAGAAATATAAGATGGATATATGAATTGAAGTGTAAAAAAAACTAGAATTATAATATTATTACGCAATTAATGTCGTGTGCCTATAGTAAAATAATACAAGCCATTTCCCACGACACGAAACGCGGATCTGGTGCATATACCTTGTAAAATACTACCGAAATTGAGAGACAAGAAGGAAACAGAGAAAAATCAGAGATATAAAAATAATATGAGGTGTATTCTACAGAGGATCCGGGAAAAATTACAAAAGAAAGAAAAAAAAAAAACTTATAAAGCTTTTCTGTAATAGGACGATGTGTATTCTTTGTTTTTCGTTTTTTTTTAAAGTTCAGGATGGCTAATTTGTTAGTTTGAATTTACGTACATGATCTGCCATTGTTAATATGTTGTGCACTACAACAATGCTCATGTTAACATTTTGTTTGCTTGTGTGAGAGTCATTGGACATTTTATATGAAGATCTGTTGACAAAAAAAAAACAGGAATAATAATTTGATGAGAAAAAATTTATAGAAATTAAGTGCAAAACAATCAAAATTGTAGTGAGAATGGAGGCTCGTAATATGTTGTTAACCTTTAAAAGTAAAAACAATCCAACTAAGCTAGTGTAGGGACATAAGGTATAACTTCATTTATGTTTAATTAATTTTTGAAATACTACAAACACATGATGCTGTTATTAACCTGACAGTATATATATGCACAGTGCCATCAGCACTCCAGATACACAAAAAAAGAACAGACTAGCCACAGAGCCCAACTCAAAAGACAAAAATTGATCATTTGTGCAATTGAAGGCCCTTGTCGGATAGAACCATGTATGTTTATAGCTTTGAAGTTGGCAAACCTGCAATTACAAAGAGAACGTGTAAGTTCAATTAGACAAAAAGGCAAAATGAATTAAACTTTTTAACTTCTCCAAAAACTAATTTTAACTAGTAAGATTTATTTTCTTCTGTAAGTTTTATATTAACTCAAGTGTACAAAATGTTATTACCCAGGGCTTTTGCATTAACAATGCTTGGGCATGCAGCTGGTGGTCGAGCATTCTCATTGAGGAATTGTTCCACCCTATTGGCATCAAACCAAACTGGGTACCCTTTGATCTTCCCCTGCACATTTTATAATTAAGGACTATAATCAGTTTTACAAGACACTTAGAATTTACAGTGACCACAGAAATAAGTCAAACATGGAGAGACATATACCAGCACGTTTAGAGCTGCTAGTGTAGCCATTCCCTCACGAGTCCACTTGAAGTACATTTACATGAAATAATTGAAAGTGAGTCAACATAAAAGACTATATTAATACTGAAAATCCTTTAGCATAGTACTATAGGATCTTGCTAACCAGTACCCTAAAAACAATGATTAAGAAATTAAAAAGCCAGTTTTTAATATATAAATCATAAGGGAGTTAAAAAAACATGAAAAACGCAATTGTGTCTTCCAATAAAAAAAATTTTACTTTCAATTTCTTAACCAGTGCCCTAAAGACACTGGTTACTGGATAGCATTTGCCATAGGGGTTAGGATTTATAATAATTACCTTGGAGGCAGATGCAATGTGGGGTACGACAATGGCATTCTTCAACTCTGCAAGCCCGGGTTTCATGTAGGGCTCTTCCTAATAATATTTCAATTTCACACAGACTTAAAAGATGGTTGTTGTAATATTGTATCCAATTATTAAGTGACAAAAGAAGGGTCAGTTACCTCAAACACATCAAGGCCTACTCGAAACATCGGGTTCTGTTTTAAATGCTCTACAAGTGCAGCTTCATCAATAACAGGTCCTCTACTGCAGTTTATAAGAATTGCTTCCTGTAATAGGGATTAGGGACAAGATCATTACAGAAAACAATTTGCATCACTTGATTTTTGTAAATAATTGAGAGCAAAAACATGTTCCAATAAACTCTTACCTTCTTCATCTTAGCTAGTCTTTCCTTGTTGACTAGATGATAAGTGGTTTTATCCAAGACAGGATGAAGACTGATCTATAGAAGCACACATGACAAACCATATTATTAATAATAATCAAATGTAACATGTTTCAGCTAGTACATTAAATTTTCAGAATCAAATTCTTACTATATCTGCCTCCTGGAGGACCTCATCCATGGTTGCTGCCCTTTTCCAAGTCACGGGGGTTTCACCACTTGCTTTCAAGAATGTAGCATAGGCTGCAATGGGGAAAAAAGAACCATTAGTTCACACTTCACAGTAATTTGGTTTATAAATAGGACATGGTAGGAACATGCCTGTGACAAACTTTTCTAGTCGTGTGGACTGGTAGAGATCATAGTAAATTAGGTTCATCTTGAACCCTTCAACCTGATAGCGATACAGTGGGACACAATTTTTTGTCATCAACAGAGCAAAACCATTTTATGGATTAATATTATTGAGCATCACAATCAACTTGAAGTCACTAACATCAGCAAACTATATAATGCACTTTCTTGCAAGATTCTAATTTAAAGTTTTTGCAAAGCACCCTTGCCAACTTTAAATATGATGATCATATGAATAATCAAGTATTATCACCAGCTTAATTTGTGAGTAACAAGTTTAGCATACAACAAATTCAACTCAATCAGATGAACCTGAAATCGGAGAGACAATCAATGCGAGACTGAAACATATTGGAAACTTACCATCATTCTTGCATAAGCGGATCCAATTCGACCAGCTCCAATTACACCAACAGTTTGTCCCTTGAGCAAGTTTCCAACAAATCTACCACAGAAACAAAGCAAAAACAGTTTTATTCCAGCCTTCTGAAGAGTGTATTACTTACAATTCAGTGTATGAAAACTGACAGAATGATGGTAATAATGTACATGGTAGTTAACATTACTCTTCACAGCAAGAAACAAGAAAGGAATGTGTAATAAAAAAAATTTATACAGATGAGGTAGCCATCCATCATATAATCCTGCCCTCATGAACTCATCTGCCTCAACTATCCTTCTAGCAGCTGCCAAAGACAATGAAGCTGCCAACTCAGCTGTTGTCTCAGTGAGCACTCCCTACAAATTAAGGAATGATACTAACGTTAAAATAAACACAACCTCCTCAAGGTATCACTTACTCTCATAAAATGTGCACAACATAACTAAAACCTGTTTAGACAAACTTTTCCATAAATACTTATAGAAGAAGATAAAATGACTTGAACTTCTTCCAGGAGAAAACCAACTGATGAACTTCATCTTCTGGACAAGTTAAATGAGATAATTTTTATAGAAGTTGAGTGTATAAGTTGATTTAAGCTTAAGAGAAAAGCTCGATTCGTTTTAGGTTCTTATTTTATTGTTATATAAGTACTTATAGAGAACTTTATAAAAACTAAACCACTTCAGCATCACATATGAAAGCATGTACTAGTAATCCTTGCAGCACCATTTATATTTTATTAAAAACAAAAATCTTCTTCAACCCATAAATGCTAACTCAATGGTCTACGCTACAAAAATAAACACACGCGTCTAATGTGTAATGTAACAGTAATATCGATCAGAGAGGAGAAAAGAAATAGCTTACAGGAGTGTTTCCAACAGCAACACCATACTTGTTTGCAGCATCGACATCCACGTTGTTATAACCAACAGCCATGTTACTGAAAGCTTTGCCTCCGGCTT
This sequence comes from Glycine tomentella, assembly GCA_007407185.1. Classification (NCBI taxonomy): domain Eukaryota; kingdom Viridiplantae; phylum Streptophyta; class Magnoliopsida; order Fabales; family Fabaceae; genus Glycine; species Glycine tomentella. The sequence continues at coordinate 994,096 of PYAF01005611.1, forward strand.
TGCTCAAAGCAGAGAACAACTGTTCTCCCCAGTCTTCAGTCAGCTGCAATAGGAACTCCATCACATACCAACAAAGCCAAAAGCAAGAAAAAACCACACTAAAACCAAAACTATATATACACATATATATATTATTTTTTTTATTATTTAAAAAAAAAACGATATGGGATCAGTTCTCTAATTTCTTGATCACTATCTATCTTGTAATTCTTGTTACCATTACCTGTCCAATAACTCCATCGCACTTATCACCAATCAAAGCAATGATGTCTTCAATTGACAGAATCGTTTTCTTCTCGGTACATATCTGAGTAGCACATAGGAGACAAATAATGAATAAAAAATTTCATCATATACTAAAATATTATATGCTTAGAAACTGTCTCAAAATATAAAAAGAAAGATAGAAAGTGTGATTAATTACTTCAAGGCGAACATCATTTTGAACGAGAAGATTGATCCAACGAGTTCCAGGCATTGGTTTGGTGCTAACAACTCTGTATTTGCCACTTGGGTTCCATACCTCAATGGACACTGGCTTGGCCATGAAGGCAACAACACAAGAGTGAGTGTGAAGTGGCTATGTTTGGATAGTTCAAGTTGAGGTTATAATAATTTCAGTTCTTGGTCCTTTAGCTTATAATATTAGAGATAGATGATCCAGTGTGGAATACTTAACCATACTAACTTATTTCTGACCAATAAAATTGATGCATGGAAATGACTTTGACATATGATTCCTTTAACCTTATATTGTTGATGACTAAACTGTGGTGTAATAGTTGGAAGTTGGCTATTGGATTTGGCCCCTTTCAGATAACGTGACCACATTAGAATGTGGGGAAGAGACTAGTTCAAGAATTGGGAGTGTCTTTGGGCCTCTCGTTGGGCACTACCATCGGATAATGTCCATTCTATTTCTCCAAAGACTAAAATAGCCCTTCAGTTTGTGGCTGATAACGATTACAATTTGTTCTCTTCTCTGTCGCTTGAACCTTTGGTCATGAAATACTTTATATTATTTAATGTTGTATAAGTACCATTTAGTTTTTATTAACAAACAACATTTGAGAAGTTATACTCTTTCAACAATGCATTTTTCATATTGTAAAATATGTAGTAAGAAGTCATTTTGATTAAGGTTAGATCTTACCAGACTAAAACAGGTAGCGATATGGGAAATTGGAGAGTAAAATAATCTGTGTTATCCTTACTTGGGCTGGAATTTGAAGCAGTTGCAGATCTAAGACTTAAGGTCAGAGTGCAACAATCAATTAAAAAAATAGTAATTATCATATACATGAATAAATAAATAAATTAATTAAACATATAAGTAGAATGAGAAAATGAGATAATGATGTTAAACACATAAAAATAAGAGGTGTAAATATGAAATTTTAAGATAAATAAATTTTATTAATATAAGGGAGGGCATTTATTTATTCTTTCATAAAAATAAATAAGAGTAAAATATAAAATTTTAAATTCAATGCACAGCCAATTACCTTGGGGCTGGAATTTATTTTTAAATTCAATGCAGACAAACTTTTCTAGTCGTGTGGACTGGTAGAGATCATAGTAAATTAGGTTCATCTTGAACCCTTCAACCTGATAGCGATTACCATATACATGAATAAAAAATAGCGATTAAGAGAGCAAAAAAATAGTAATTATCATATACATGAATAAATAAAACATATAAGTAGAATGAGAAAATAATGAGGTTAAACACATAAAAATAAAAGGTGTAAATATGAAATTTTAAGATAAATAAATTTTATATAAGGGAGGGCATTTATTTATTCTTTCATAAAAATAGATAAGGAGATTCAAACATATAACAAAATTAAGAGAGTAAAATATAAAATTTTAAAATAAATATATACAACTTTATTAAAATAAGAAAATACATTTGTCCACCTCAAATAAATGTAAGTTCTGCCCCTCTGAATTTTGAAGTATTTTTAAAACTTCATTAGTTTTACTTATATTATAGTAAAGGAAAGAAATCCAAGGATTTCGATGTTCATGCAAATTAGCATTACCTAGGGGCTGGACCAATCATAGAAATTTAGGACTAATGCACAGCCAATTATCATGTTTGAGAATTTCGGAGGAAACTTTATAAAAAATCGATAATGGCAAGATTTAAGAAAAAAAATAAATAATCCGAATTCCTTAATTGGTAAGTTCGAAAGACTAATTTCTTGTAATACGGTAAATTTACAATCATAAACTCGGACAATCGTTTTGACAAGCATTTTCTTTTCTTTTCTTGCATTCCCTTTTTCTTTTATATTAAATCTGATATTAAAATAGCAAATAGAACATTCTAGTAAAAAAACGCAAGTAATCAATAGAAAGTGCATAATTTCAGATACTAACATTTAAGTAGTGCCAACCAAATTTCAAAGCAAGGATTTGAAAATACAAATGTTTAGTCATGAATTCCAAAGATACTAATAACAATTACAGCAACTCAATCGATGCTGATGCATCTCGTAACTCTAACTTGAAACACAAATTTCTTCTTATCGATCAACTCAAAGTGAATAACATCTCCAGCCTCCACATTAAGTTGACTCATAAAGTCATAAAAACCCGAAGTGAATCTACCGTAACAGTCTAGCTTCACATTCCATGATCTCTTCCCAACTTGCAGCTTCACTTCATTTATACTATCCATCTCATGGTTTCTGATGAATTTCCTTGGTATGTTCTGCTCAGCACATATGAAGTGCATTTAATTATTTATTCATAATATGGTAAAGACGTTTGCATGTGCAAAATATCCAGTCTAATTAATCATTAATCATACCATACAATATAATTGACAAGGCTTGATCGAGAGGGTGAAGTGATTGTCAGACACTTCGTTGTGGCATCCACGAAATTCAGAATCTAAGGGAACAAAAAAAATTGTCAGAGAAGGTGCAAGAAAAACGTGTCCTCAAAAAAAAAAAATATATATCTATAGAACATCAAAGACATTGTTCTCTGAATACTTTTTTTGGAATTCCATCACTGCCCCATCCTTTTAAGCTTGTCAATAAGAAAACAAAGTAACGATTTAAAACAAAATGTGCATATCAAGAGGATCTAGTATTCTAGTTCAGATTCCTACTCATTAAAAAAAATGTGTATATTTAAACAACAATGTTAAATACAATTTTTGAATTACCTGAAAAGTTGGAAGGACTAGATTCTTCTCCGTCACGGAAAATAAAAACTCTAAATGAAATTCTTGTTTTCTTGATTTGCTCAAAAACACACACATTCCCTATTTTCAACTTATTATCCTTTACAAAATTCACCCAACCAGTACTAAGATTTATTTGTCCACTGCTACGATTCTTATAGAACTTGACATGCCAAGCTCTTTCCTCGGAGATCCAAAGAGTAACACTGTCATTCTCCTTTTGTTGGTCTTTTGTTAAGAAATTGCCTGGCATGACCTGTGTTAATAAAAGTTTTTTTTTCTCACGAAATTAGCAATTAGAGAATTAATCACTATTTAAACATAGATTAAAAAAATTCCAATGTAACTTTGTTACAAATCCATATTCCCCCTTGATAATAAGACATCATGTAACATCAAATGTAGTATAATACATGACTTGTTTGTTTTTGATAGGAGGGTTACCATAATATAGTTATGAATGTATGATTGATGCATTTCACGAATGAAGAAGGGATTCTCAGATTGGAAAGCCTTGGCTCTCTCTAAAGCAGTGCTACTTTCAGTATCTTGCAACAACTCATCTCTTTTAATAGCCTTAGAATTGGAACACATGATCCTTCTTCTTCTTCCTCCTGTTAAACCAAAACCAAAGGGAGACAATACTTACTACTTTTGGAACGAAAACAACAAAAAGAAAGAAATCCCATATTCCCACCTCTTTTTTTGGGCTTTGCCTTATCAAGATCATCTGCATGGAGTTTTTTAGACAACTCAACCTTTGTCCTTTGAGATTGTGCAGGTTCAGTTTTAACATCATGGTCGTGGCTTGGATAACTAGTAGGTTCCTTTCTTGGGTTGGTCTTCCCCTTCTTAATAGAAGAAGAAAATGGTAAAGGAGATTTTGCCCTCTTACGCCGGCATAAAGAATTACCGTCTAATGTTTCTTCCATCAAAGGGTACTGCATTTCCAAGCCATTTTGATCAAATGTTACAACCTGAAACCGTGACTTCCCCATGTATTTGAACACCAAAAGATGGTCCTGATCCAAACAACAAAATTCTGCGAATTCCTTCCAATAATCGATCAACCAAACATCAACATCAAGTTTTTTCCATTTCACTTTCCATTCAGCACCGTTAGGAAGCACAAGGACTACTGGGTTTGACATTTCTTCCCAACATTTGTTCACAAAACTTCGAGGAATCCTCTGCCAGGAACTTATTGTCAATATAGTATATTGCATTCACTAATTTTGATGTTAACATAATCACAAATGAAAAGGAAATAACCCTCAGGGTCCAGGGCTTCAAAAATCTTTAAGTCATTGAAAAATAAAATATTTTAAAAAATGTATGAATTTGATCAGAAAGATTAAACAAGCCGTGCACCTACTGTGTATAAATTTACTTTGTCAACAAGACCATTTTAATTTTATTCATAGTACACACACATTTTTGTAAATTACATGAATATAAAATAGGAGGAGAATGGTTAATTACCAGCTCCCCGTTTCGAATGGCATCTTCTTCAATCCTCTTGAAAAAATGAATGTCACTGCAAATAGAAGACATTGTTTAACAAATGAACTAGGCTTTTGGTGCCTATTGTATCAGCTTAATAACCGCAGTGATTTACTACTATGTCCACAAACCTATGTCTTATAAATGCTACTGCTGTGAAAGTACTTAGTTAATTAATACATTGCAATTATCCTCCTTCCCAAATCCCTTGTTACTTGGTAACCCAAAAGACCCTATGAGTGACGAGTGAATATTTTTAAATTTCCTAGAGCTATCAAATATGTATAGTAAATAGTAAAAAATAAAAATAAAAACTCATTAGTCGTTAATTAATTAATACAAGAACTTGGAAAACGAAAGATTTTTTTTTTTTAAATAATAATCATGGCTTGTTCAATCTTTATTCATTTTCATGATCATAATACACAGTAGACATGCTCATTTTCATAATTTAAGTGAATATGAGAGAGTTGGAAAAAAATAATTACCAACTCCCCTGCTCTAAGGGAGTCTTCCTCAATTTTCTTGAGAAATTGAATGGTTTTGCTATGAGAACTACTGATGAACCAGTGTTTGCAGCTTTGAGGTATAGTGTTTCAGCTCAGTCAAGCAAAATTATCCGAAACCTATGTCTTATCTATATATATCCTACTAAGTTTAAGTACTTCCCTATATGGTAACCCAAAAAAAACATAGGAGTGATTAGTGAATATTTTAGTTTTAATATTTTTTTCGGTAATTTTATATAAGAGCGTTATACTTGAACATTTGTAGTGTTAAATATCCACCAACAAATTTTTATTTTATTTTTATTATATCATAAATTTTATAATATTTATATATTATTTTATCTCTCTCACTAGAGTTTAATAGAATTAGTCGGTAACCCGTGCGTTCGCATAGGATGTATCGATTTGTTGCGTTTCGCTCCGTTTTAAATTGGAAAAGTATTTTACAATAAATAAACATATAAATATTTTAAAAATGAAGAAAATGATGAATTTATAATAGGAATAAGAAATTATATTTGTTGTGTGTAATATAAAGATATGATAATTATAAGTAAACCCACTAATGAAAATTCTAACACTTATTTGTGTGTATCTCGTGTTTAATTGCGTCTCTTAGCATTCATTTGGCACGTGTAATAAAAAAATATTATTTAATAACAATAGCTATATAAATGTAATGTAATATAATTGTAGCTAGGCACTTAAGTATCAATTTGTAATGTAGTACTCCTTAATAATTTTGTTAAGGAGTACAAAATTTCGGTCTAGAAATAGAATATTATCTATAAATGTAATGATGGGTCACAACAATTTCAAAAAAAATCAAAACTTAAATAATTTGAGTAGAAAAAAAAACAAATTTTCATCACTTTTAACATAAAAAAAGGAAAAACTTTATGACTTCAAAGTCATAAAGTTACAAAAAAATATTTTTACGACTTTGAAGTCATAAAGTAAAAAAAAAAAATTTAAATGAAGTCATAACCTCTTTTACGACTTCAATTACAACAATAAAAAAAAATATAAGTCTTAAGGAGTCGTGACATTACTACTTATCTCCTTTTTGTAATTATTTGAAGTTGACTCCCAAATGATAATAAAGGAAATAAAACATCCCTATTTAGTTAAAAAATTCATTTTGGGCATTCGAGTTTAGGAAGCATTTTGGATATTATGAATTTGGGAATTATATTTCCTTTAAAATAAATAAAAAAATTTTACTCAATCATAAAAAAAATTAAATCATTTTTTTAGGAATAAAAAAGTTATACATATTTTTACTAATTATTTTAATTATTTATCACGTTATACAATTTAATAAAAAAATAACATGTTTTAATAAAGTAAAAGAAAAAATTAAACTTGAAAAGAAAAGTTTCTCTCCTCTTATATATGAGAAAGTTTTCATGAAAAGATGATTAAAAAATATTTTTGGAAAATATTATTTTTCAAAAATATTATTATTTTTGTAAACTGTATATCAAACATGAAAAATTAAATTTTCTAACTTATGATTATCAAGAAACAAAATTTTTCTCTCTTTCCAAACACCCGATATCTCTAGTATTTAGTCCTTTGTCTGTGGCCTTTCATTTGACCCTTCTTAAAATAATAATAATAAAAAGCATTTGGTGTGAGTGAAAAGAATTTTAGCTTCCAAAAATGTTAGATATAGTATGTATTTAAATAGTCTCTAAAATTATGATAGACCATAATAAACTATGTCAATCTTAATTTTAATCAAATTTTACATATTTGAATTATTTTCAAAATCAATTTCATATCAGTAACAATAAAGGTATCAGTTGATGAGATAAAATGTAAATTTTAATAGGAAATAAATATATTGTTTAATGAAGACATGGAACACAACATTCTTTCTTTAACTACAACTTCCAGAATTCCAGATTAAGGTGACTTTCCCCATTCTAATGGAAAGTGATACTTGCTCAAAATTCTCCAAGAAGAAAATGCTCCAGCTAGCGTATGGATTAAGTTTGATTTTTGAAAACATGAACTTTAAAAACTGCGTCTTTTGTGCTAATCAGTTCAAAGATACAAACGTCTCTTATTTGCAATTCATTCTCCCTTGCAAACAAGCACCAACCGCCAGAGATCGTGCGACAATTGGGCAGCTTCACACTCCATGATTGCCCCCCAACTTGCAGCATCACAATCTTCGTGTTCCCAATATAGCTTTTCAAATCTGGTACATACTGCATAATAATATAATAATTTGGAAACAGAACCAGGGAGGAAGACTTCATATGAATATGTAAATATATATGTTTCATCTTTAACCCTACCTACCAGCTTGTATTGCTCCAGATTAAAAGGTTTTATGGAAACCGTGAAAAATGGATTGCATGAGACGAATTTTCTTGCTAATTTCTGAGCTCTAGCTTCCTTTGGCCAATTCATTGATAAACTTCCTTCACCTGTGATGTCAATGCCAAAGAAAAAAGTTTCAGCCTCTCTCTCCTTTTTTTTCCTTTTTCTCTCAAGTGGTATAAAACTTTAAGATTATTCAAGGAAAAAAAAAAAAAACGTCAGCCACCTTAGCAAATTTTAAATTCTATGTTTTGACTGTTTCAACAATAGCTTTTAACTTCTTTGGCCAATGTTTCCATCTAATGAATTATGTTTAACTTAAAAAAAAAAAAAACAATAGCTTTTAAGTTAACATGTACAAACTGATAATTTTGATTACACATAATAATATTCAAAATATTAAAAAACTATCTCTCGATGTTTATTTCATATTGTTATCAAAAAAAAAAACCATCCGTATAAAATACGCATCAATAGTTTTGTGCTTAAGCAAAGACTACAGAGGAGGAAGGGACACGTTATTGGTGGCGTCGTGATTCGTGAATGTAAAGTTAAAATAGAAGATCTGACCAAGCAATATCAATTAAAAGAAACAGACAATGAAATCCATACCTCTCATTTTCTTTTCTTATGAGATCGCGTAAAAAATAATACCTTTGATTTTTGTAGCATTCTGGTGAGGCCATTCATCCAAAACTTGAACTGCTTCATCAGCAATATTCTGGTCGGGCCCTTCATCCAAAACCTTAACATTGTTGACAAGGTTGTCATTTTCTTCACGAGTATGAGAAGAAGGGTAGTGAATTTCTAGTGTAGTCTGGTCCAGTATGAGTACATGAATCTGAGAAGTCCCTTCATAGTTGAAGAAAACCAAATGGCCGTGATCCAGGGAATAATATTCAACAAATTCCTTCCAACCCTTTTCAAACCAAACCTCACCATTTTGTTTGGTCCATTGTACTTCCCATTCAGTGCCATATGGAGGCTTCATAAACACTGGATTTGACAAGATATCCATGTCTTTTAGTAAACTTGTTGGGGATTTGCTGTGAAGAACCCTTTGGTTATATAGTATATATAAAAAAAAATGCTCATATATTAAACTGCACAGCATATCTCTAATGCTTATTATATATATATGTGTAACTTCAATCTAGTGTCAATAGCAAAAACGCCAAATGCTGATATAAGATTACTTACAAGCCTTTCACGATTCGATTTAAGAATAGTCTTGAAGAAACGTATAGCATCCTCCCCACTACGATGAGCAGCCATGGAATGCATGTGAAGTTGGTCTCACTCTCACACTCCTGCTCTCTATAGTGTATGCTAGAGTGAATTACTAGTTCTTATTCTTATCACAACCACCACAAGTAAAACTGTTCATTTATGATGATGATGATTTAAGCTACCTGCCTCCTACTCATTTGTCATTATTAATTAATTGTCCTAAGTATTTTGAAAATTTAAAGAACCAATATTGTATTAGCATTAGGCTGCAACCTCCAAGAAGAACAAGGGAAGCTATTGGTAAAGCTACTGCATGCTTTGCTTCCTACTGAATTGTCATGTCAGGATTTCCCATCGGAGAAATACACTTTTCAAAAAATTAACTGAACCAACACCCTGCCTAACTATTAGAAATTGCTCAATTTTTTCAACTAATTCTCTTGTAATTTTAACACTGTTTTACTTTCTCCGTCAGCTTCTACTGATTTTGATCACCGAAATACTCCATTGTCTACATATAATTAGAGACTCTGAATCTCTGTAATATTCGTTCCTATTATCCCATGCCAATCCAACGAGCATGTTTACTTTCCGTTACATTTTAAAATAAATCCAATATTTTCTGTTAAACTTCTGAGTATATTTTAAAAAATATATCCATCATTTCATCTAAATTTCAGAAGTATTTATACTTCTTTATATTTTGACATTGGCCAATAGAAATTCTTAATCTGAGAAAATATACCAAGATTAATATCTCTAAGGAAAAGTGATCGTTAATTAATGTTTCAGTAAAGAGAAAATATAATTAACCATTATGTCAATCAAATTTTTTTTCTGTACCAAAAAAAACTAGTAAAACAATTTCATTGAACATAAATATTTCATTCAAATTTCTCAAAATTAACCATAGAAAAGCGCCACTTTAATTCACCATTACATAGAAAAAATTAAAAACATAGAATATGCAATAGCTTCAATGGCATATATAAGTAACTAACTAGATCTATCTAGCTTTTGTAACATGAACTTCAAGAGTTGGACCATCGGAGTCAATCAACTCAAAGATACAAATGTCACCAGCTTGCAATTTACTCTCTTTTGCAAACAAAGACCAACCAGAAGTGAGCCAGTCATATTTCCTATCACCACCAACATTTGTCAACTTCACATGCCACTTCCGATTCTCAATCTGCAACATCACATTCTGTTTTTTCCTCTCCATATCCAAGAACTTGGGAACAGCTTTCTGCATAAAATAACATCAACAGTGAGAAAAAAAACAAATTATAACAGAACACATACACCAAATCAGATATTGCAGCTGCATAAACATATAACTTTTAACTAATTCAATGTTTCACAATGACTATAATTAATTCAATGTTAAACCATACCCATGCACCTTCTTCCAACTGAGGCCGGGTAATGACGACTGTGAAAAAAACATTGTTTGAGACAAAATTCTTTGCCACTTTCTTAGCTCTAACTAGCTTGGGTGTATTCAAAGATGAAGTTCTTTCAATAGCCATCTCACCTGTGAAATGCAAATTAGACAATTAAATGGCAATCTAATTGTAGAGAAGCCTTGTACGTATATGGAATCTTAAAAAAAGTTTACTAGTGTCAAAACTATTGTTAATTTCCTTCCTTTATGGTAAAAACGATACTAATAATTAAATTTAGACCCTCTTGACAATGTTAACGTGCGATGCTATCATAGCAATCGATGTTCATGAATGCTTGGAAAATTCCATGGGCAATGAATATTTATCTTCCATAAATTAATTTCATACCTCTTGGCTGGTGCTTCACAGATTTTCGAAACTTGGCCCCTTGATCACTATGAACAACCGCATCTGCATCAAACTTTTGCAGACTGATGTTTCGTTCCACATTCCGATGACTGCCTCTTGGCATTTTCTTAAGAGGTTGAGAAGAGACCAATGGTGACCTTGGTCTAACTCTAACCTTGGTCCGATGATCAGAACGAACACCCGTATCTGCATGCAACTTTTCCAAATTTGGATCAACAGTGCCCATTTCATCATCAATTTCTATGGCACTATGATCAAGTATGAGTACATCAATGAGGGATGTTCCATTGTACTTAAACAAGACAAAATGTCCGTGTTCCAGGGAATAATATTCAACAAACTCTTTCCAACCCTTTTGAAACCAAACCTCACCATTCTCTTTTGTCCAATGCACTTCCCATTCCTTGGAATCCGGAGGTCTGAGAAACATTGGATTTGACAAACCACCTCCATATCTCCTTGTAAACTTATTGGGTATTTTCTGCAAAGAAACCCCGTTAGTTAGTACGTACGCTAAACAAATGTTCATAATTCCTACCAAAAACATAACAGTAATTAATACTAATAACTTTTTTTTTCCTGTTCTTATCAATTATCTAGTACAGGTTATCTACATGCATGTAATTTATTCCAAAGCAAGGATGAAAACAATAATAAATTTCTGATTAAGATACATATATATGTTACTATGGTTTGAAGGCTAAGTAAAAAAATATAACAATACTTACCATCTTTTCAACATTAGATTGAAGAATAGTCTTGAAGAAATGGATGGGCAGGGATGCTTTGCGCTGAACAAGAGGAGGAGTAGCCATGAGCGGAACCTGATGTTCCAACTAAATTAAAAATTGTACTACTCCTCAACTTCATATATATAGTATGTGATTCAAAGTCATGAAACTACATGCACTTACTAGTAGTATATAGTACTATAATTAATTAATTACGTCTCGAGACTCCTCGTGTCTGACGAAGGATTCAAATTATGATTAACTCAGCCAATCGCGTTCTTTGCTGGACTTTGTAACTTGAACTCATTATTCATTACCAAACACTTCGTATTAATCTCCTCATTTGTGATTTGTGTGTATAAAGTTCATGTACCAACACATAGAAAAGATTAAAAATTAGGATTTGTTCCTCAATTATACTTACTCGTTTCTTAATTATAAGAAATTTTTAATTAATTTAAGTCCTTTAAAAAAATAATTAATTTAGTTAATCACATTAAATTTGTAAATCAATTCATTCAATTGTACTATCATTTTAAAATTATTATTTTCTTATCTCTTTATCCACTAATTATTTTTGTTAAAGTTTAAAGAGAGAATATATAGAAAAAAAGTAATTAATACATTTAGAAATTAA
>PYAF01005611.1:1016016-1037123 GCA_007407185.1 Glycine tomentella
CATATGCCTGAGATTCACATTTCCCAGGTCTTCAGACAATCCAAATTTCATACATTCACAATTCATCATATCACAAGACTGATATTTTTAGGAAAATTCTAAATTAAAGAGGAGGACTACAATATATAAAACAAGCTCTTATGCCCACTTAAAAATTTAATAAAGAATTAAATATGAAAATATATTATAAAATTTTGGGTAGAGTCTCCTCTATAATTAAGACTTTTCTAAAAAATCTAATCATTACAATGACAACATTATTCACAATTTATCCATCAACAAGCCAATTCATTGCATCCCATTAGTCATAAATTATTTTTTTCTAGAAAACAAGCACACACAAGAACAAACACATATCAATCATAAATACATTGCATCCCATTAGTTAAAAACTTAGTTTTTCTTGAAAACCAGCACACAGCAGGGACAAACAGTTATCTTCATAGTTGGACTCTCTGGCCCCCAACTATGGTATCAAAACTATGACTAAATAATAAATTCCCCTTACCTATCCATATCCCTTTGTTAGCTCCTCGAAACGTCAATTTGGGATCTCTCAAGTTCACGTGCTTTGGCCCAAATGCGGAGCTCTATATACCAAATCGAAGACAATTTAATATAGATTTCCAAGGTAAGATCAATGTTAACATTTGGGTTCAAATACCCACTCAAATTCAAAAAGGGGCTAAAAGGGTGTTTTAGGAGTCCACATCAAAAGACATCATTTTGAAATTCTGATCACACCAATGTGACCAGGGTTCAACAAGGATCACAGAAATGACATCAGTTTCATAAAAAGGAGACTTTTACAACATCTCTTTTTCAAAGGGTTTTCAAAGGAAGTATAGAAACAGTCAATAACGTTACCCGAATCACAAGAGACATTAAGAGAGACTTAAACTAGCTAGAATAAGACAAAGGAAACTAAGATTACCTCAAGGAAACCAAAAAAGGAGGATTGGGAGCTCCGTTATCTACTGAAACTTTGAGAAGTGTTTCGAAGATTTCGCTCCAATTAAAGTGTTCCTCTCCGTGCGGTGGTCTCGTGGCAAGCAACGATGGTCCGTGGTGGTCACCGGAGGTCTTGGGTGGTGGAGGAGGGTGGTGGGGGAGCTTAGGGCTGTTTGGAGGAGGAAGAACCTCCATTTTCGTGACTTGGAAGCTTTAAAACGTATTATGCACCGCCTCCACTCGCCCAGGCGACCAAAAATGCCTGTAAAACTCGCCTGGGCGAGCAGACCAAATTCTGGAATTTTCTGCTTAAGTGAAAAATTAATTTCTCACATTACAGACATTATTTTCACAACCTCAACGGTCAAAAGTTAGATATATGGTTTAGGAAGTTTTCTCTAAAATTTTAAGAAAATCCAACGGTTAACCAATCTATAATGATGGTTTTACTAAAACAGATTTTCGGGTCAAACTCAGAATCGCACAATTCAGCGCAACTCAAACAAACTTCATATAACTTGACATCTACACCAAGAAATAGCACAATGATAATTTACACAACGATCATTCAAATAATACAAACCCACCAAACAATCAAATAATAAACAATCACATCAAACATCTATTTTCAATTTATCAAAATTTCAGGGTGTTACACCGCTGCTGCTTTTTGTGACTGGTTGGGCAATGGGAGAAGGGTGGGTTATACGGATTCGGTAGTTCGTATAACCCATACGGATTACGTGATCCGTATAACCCATACGGATTGATGGATCCGTATTGGTTATACAGATCACGTAATCCGTATGCTGCTATTTTGTTGGAATAAATGTTTTTTTAATTATTAGGAGCATGAATTTTTTAATTGTTATCCATATATTGATGATGACATGGTTTTTAAATAATTAGGAACATCATTTTGTAATTGTTAGTCATACATTGATGATGACATGCTATGAATTGTGTTTGCTTTTTGACATGTGATGTTCAACAACAAAGAACTGTCAATTGTAGTATGTATGGTTGTGAGTATGCTTTTGAATGAAACTTGGTTAGTGAGTATGGCTGTGAATGAAACTTGTCTAACCCGGTATGGGATGGCAAGCAATGAATAACTTAAATTTCAAATTAGGTGTTAAAGATTCTATGTATATATGTTAATTGTGATGTGTTCTATAGACATATAATTGAGACATAAATAAATAAGAGCATAGTGAAAATGATGAAGACATTAAGAAAATAAGCAATGCAGACATTGTTCACCAAATTAAGTGTTAAACTGTAGAAATTTGGTATTTTTAGAAGGCTTTCCTTGACTACTATTTTTGTTGATTGCTTTTGTTTGATGTATTAAACGGCATAAGTGTGTGTAGATTTCATTCATTTTATTTTGTTTAGGAATATTAGATTGAAATGGTTATATAAGATGTTGAGTAAACGATCCTTTTATATAATTTGGTTGAGGACTAGTGTATCATTACAACTATAAGCCTGAGTACACTATGGCTGTGAATTGGACCTGTTGAACACACTTTGGGATTCTGTGGTTAGAATGAGACTATATGGATCACCATGCATGTGAATGAACCGTGTGTAACCCAGTAGGGGTGTGTGTGCTTAGAATTTGACCTGATTGGTTTCAGTGCCTGTGAATTGGACCTGTTGAACACATTTTTGGATTCTGTGGTTAGAATGGGACTATATGAATCACCATGCATGTGAATGAACCGTGTGTAACCCGGTAGGGGTGTGTGCTTAGAATTTGACCTGATTGGTTTCTGTGCCTGTGAATTGGACCTGTTGAACACATTTTTGGATTCTGTGGTTAGAATGGGACTATATGGATCACTATGCATGTGAATGAACCGTGTGTAACCCGGTAGGGGTGTGTGTGCTTAGAATTTGACCTGATTGGTTTTTGTGCCTGTGAATTGGACCTGTGTAACCCGATAAGAAAATGATGTATAGATCATGGCTAGGACTAGAGGAGGTATGCAGCGGCCTGTTGGTGGAGTTCCTGAGAGGTGAAGGCCTACAGCATCCGCTCGTCGAGAAAGGGCGGGTGTTAGTGTTCCTGAGGATCCTCCAGTAGAGGAACCACATATGCATACTGATGTACCTGAGACAGATGATGTAGGTATTGCAGGTTTTGGAGGAGGTCCAGAAGACTGTTCGATCTTGAGTGGTTATGCTGACCATGTGGCTGCTAAAGTCTGGTCAGGAGAGGTATTTATAAGACGATCACATGTTGTTCACCATTATATGTTTGCTTCTGATACACTGTAAACATGTGTTTATGATTCTATTGCAGGAACATCCAGAGCTAAAGTTGGCTTCCCATGGACGTAAGGTTACTAAATTTGGGAAGCTAGCTGCTGAGACTGAGGGGTTAGTGGCTGCTACAGGCCTTAGTCCGCTGATACGGTGCTCAGTGGACACTGGAGATCGGGGATTGTTGTCTGCATTTGTCGAGAGATGGCACCCTGAGACTTCCAGCTTTCATTTGTCGGTCGGCGAGTTGACTATTACACTGGATGATGTCGCTTGCCTACTGCATATACCTGCAGATAGACGTCGGAGAGACTATTACACTGTTGGTGGAGTTGCTGGATGTCACTGTAGTTGAAGTTGAAGCGGAGAAGACACAGTGTCACGATGCATATGTTCGATTGTCCTGGCTTCGAGAGCTGTATTTTAGACTGTGTGAGTCTAGGCAGTGGATACTAGCAGCCAGGGCATATCTGTTGCATCTTGTTGGTTGCACTTTGTTTGCCAACAAGAGTGCGACACATATAGGTGTTCAGTTCTTAGAGCCTTTTCGCGACATTGATGAGGCTGCGGGTTTTGCCTGGGGAGCTGGTGCTTTGGTGCATATGTATGAGAATTTGAGTTATGCATCAAAACACCACGACAAGCATCTAGCTGGATACATTACTATATTACAGGTAATCTTGTGTTTCTGTGTGTGTGTGTGGGTTTGTTTTGGTTTGAATGATTTCTGACTTGCACCACATACTGATGTACTGTTGGATATATGAGCATTTTCCCACTGTTGTGGACGGGGGTGCTCTGGAGGCATATGAGAAGACGCAGTCGCGTGCCTGTCGCTGGAAGGCTGCGAAGGCATTACCGTTAGCGACCTACCGTGCCCGTATGGAGAGATTGAGACCTGATGACATCAGCTGGACACCATATGAGGAGCATCGGCCCCTTAGGGAATTTGAGCCGATTAGTTTATATTCCAGTTTCATTAGATGTGGTTCGTACATCATTAGGTACCTTCCAGACAAGATAGTTAGGTAGTTCGGACAGATTCAGCAGATTTCAAAGCTGCCTATGTCGGAAGTCCCCTCCACTAACGATGTTGACGACCGATGGGCCCACTTCGCAGATTACCTTATATCGACCGGTGACTTGGTACATTATCCAAGTCACTGTGTTGCTGGATATATGGAGTAGTTCTATCGGATCTCACATCCGTTTATGACTCCGACACAGTATACACAGGCCCATTCAGACGTTTTAAAGGAAAAAACGTCATACTTTGCTGAAGTGAAAGAGATACTACAATGATGTTATATCTTGATGCAATAACATGATTCATTTCCGTAATATCCATCCATTTATCCACGGTAACCTGTAAATAAACGGTTATTCAAATATATTTAACATGCATCATTTGCGTTGTTATAAAATCCATATAATCATTAAACCAAATGAACTTTTACCTTCGACAATCCATCAACCAGTAGGGACCGCTTTAAGGTTTCAAATCTATGTATACCACCAAATAAGACTATATATCCATCAGTCCACTCTACAAGTTCTCTGAGCAAATGACTGCATAACAAAGACGAAGATTCTTTACCATAACCTAATAACGTAGCAATGACACGGTATCCGCAATTACCATATGCTTTGACATCAATGACATTCAAGATGAACTTCTGCATAAATGGATGAAATTGATCTAGCATGGGAACCATCCCGTGTTGCATTTGAACATCACATGAGGAATTGAACTGTTTTGGAGTGGCGCAACTATTCTGCACTGAATGAAACTCGTTTACATACTCAAAGTAAGACGGGTCCCTTCTTGTTGACCTTTCGTGCTTTGTCATCTTCTTCTTTGGAGCACCTTTAGTTTTGACCTTATCAGGGGAGGGCACATGGAATTTAAATCAGGGTACGCAATTTCTTTAAGTTTACTTTTAAGTGTCATTTTCCCAGACAAATCAAGCTTTCCAAAATGGTTTGAAATGGCTTCCATCTTGTCAGTTATGGTGACTTCGGAATCATGCATACCTTCACTTGAAAAGTTTAACCTCCGCCAAAAAATATCAACTATGTCTATTGGAATGCTACCAACCACATACTTTGCTAGCTCACACGCACAAGGCAAACCATGCGTTGTTCTCATAACATATCCACACCGAGAAGGATTTTTTCCTGCATAATGAACTCGCTCATACTCAGCAGCAATTTGGTTTAACGCGTACCTGGATACCATGCCAACAAGTCTCTTGTATAAAGTGACTTTAAAAACATGTCCTACAACATGTGTGTTTTTCTCCAAAGATGCCTTGATTTCATTATGTTGCAAGATGATCATGTTGTTCATCGCATCCCAAACAATGCATAAGTCTCCAACACTATTTTGCAGTAGGCGCTTTAAGGTCAAATGTGCAGACTCCACCCTGCATATGGGTCATTTAATCAATTAATTCAAAATACAATCCACCATGCATATGGGTCATTTAATCAATTAATTCTAAATACAATAAATTTATGGAAACATCAATGTAACTAGTGTCAAATAACAAACTTACCTGTTTGTTGTTGTATTCCAAAATGCATGACTTTGTTTGTCCATGCTGTGACAAATTTTTCTTTGTGGGGATTCAACCAAGTGTCTTTAACGTAATCAACAAACGTAGGCCACGGTGCACATGCAACATCAAACTTCGTAACACATTCATGATATTGCTTTTCGTTAGCACAATCAACAAGACTTCCCCATGCTTCCATCACATATTCCCATGCATGACTCTGCCTAACAAAAGTTTTGCATTTTGCCTTGACATTCTTGTCAATGTGAAACCGACACAATAAATTGGTTGAATCTGAAAAACACATTTCACAGCAGTCATCAAGGCTGAATCTCTATCAGTAACAATCACCCTTGGGAAGAATTCACTTTTCAAAAATATCCCTCTAAAGCGTTCAAGGGCCCAGACAACATTGTTGATGCTTTCTGACTCTGAATACGCAAATGCAGCTGAAAATGTCATCCCAGTAGGTGTGACACCAACAATGTCAAGTAAAGGAAGTCTATACCTATTTGTTTTGTAGGTACTATCTATGAGCAACACCATATGATATGCATTACTCAGCTGTACCGCATCTGGATGTGCCCAAAACAAGTCACGTACAACATTTTCATCCTTCAGTCGATGCCAATGAATATACATGTCGCGTTGAAGAAGTTTCATTAGCTGTTGCATTTCAGTATTATCGCCTTTTGTACGCGTCCAGTATGCATATCTTGCATTGTAAACTTGCTTCAAACTTGTTACATTATCGACATTGTGCTCCTTCATAGTTAACAGAATATTTCTTGGTTTAACCATGGACCTTGTCATATCAGCAACAATCACTTTTTCCTCCTTAGTTATTCGACCAACATATGGGTGTCCATAGAATGACTTGGCCAAAACATGATTATGATTGTGACATATTAGGTTCACCATCCACCCTTGTCCTCCCGGGGTTGGTTTACCCCGCAGCTTAAAAGGACACTCACATTTTCTGGTGCTAGTCACGGAAGGTGTGAAACCTTTTTTCCATGCTCTATATTTTCCACTCCTTTCACAACCAATTAACACAAATGACATTCTTCCCACTTTTCCAATTTTTGTGTCACTCCGCATTATAACCGCTACAAAACCATTCTCAAATGCAACCGTACGAGCCCATTTCAATATCGCATCACGCGATTCAAACACCTACACAAATGGATAATTCATATTTAATATGTGTAACGCCCCGTATGCATCCGGTTCATTAACATTGATTTATGGTCGTTAAGCGCAGCAATTATCACAGATAATGAAAATGGAAGCATTAAACAAAATGACGTCATCAAACGTCAACAACAACACCCATTGTACATCATATATGATGAATTCTCATAATATACACTGTATACATATCAAAACGGTACATATCCTTCACATGGTACACAATTACAAGCATAAACAAAAAATAGAGTTAACATGCTCCTCAACACTATGCCTAAGGTTCTCATAGGAACTATCCCTGCTCGGGCCTCTTGCCCTAGGATCTATCAGCCGCTCCCTGAGCATCACCTGCAAAACATAATTCCCCAATAGGAGTGAGATAACAATCTTGGTAAACTCAGGGTCCTTGGAGGTCTTTCCTCCCCCTGGTTCACTTCCATGACATATAATATTAAAATTGGCATCACACACAATCCAGCCATCACAGCTCCCATAAACATATCACATGTATATCTAACACAGGTGTAACAATATGATAGATACACACATATCACATGGTCTGAGAGGGATCATCCACCCAGTGGTATAATCCTCCAAGACTTCATCCAATGCCTAAGGAAGATCATCTGAACAAGTACATTCCCTTAGGACTTATCCCAATGCCTAAGGAAGATCATCTGAACAGGTACATTCCCTTATGACTTAATCCAATGCCTAAAGAAGATCATCTGAACAAGTACATTCCCTTAGGACTTATTCCAATGCCTAAGGAAGATCATCTGAACAAGTACATTCCCTTAAAACCCCATTGGATAAATATTCCAAGGGAAGGTCATCTGACAGGTATGTTACCAACGGAAATCCCTAATACTCTATTCTACTGGCCAGAGAATCTCATCAATCACATAACACAATACTATCACAGTATTTAGCTTATTATCAATCACATAACACAACACTATCATAGTGTTTAGTTTATCATCAATCACAGAACACTATCACAGTGTTCATCTTATCATCAAATACATGTTTCAATAAAACAATAACACACAATTTCAATATACATGCATCATGATATATAATAACCATTACTCCTTCGGAGTATGGTGGAACACAAACAGTGGGAAACACTCCTAAGAACAAAGAGCTTACCTGCTCTCAGCGCTATACCGGCTCTCCCGGCTTCATGGTCACAACCACCAGCAAGATCACTATCACGCCTTACACAAGGCATAAAACAATCAATCAATAACGGTCCTCAGCCGTTAGAATAAAAGGAAACGCTATTCCTTTCAATAACCCTCTCAATCATCTATCTTAGGGTTATCAAAACTAACCACCTCATAGGCAACTCAAAGACCCTCAGCAGGATCTATCCTGGCCTAACCAAGGTCTTAGAGTCTCTCTAAGACTCTGCATAAGACAAATCAACCAGTTCAATTGCCTTTAACCAGGCCATATATCACTAATTATTCAACTTAACTAAAATGGTTATTTCAACACATATTCACCGTTTATTTAGCCACCTGAGTAACTTTTGTAAAAGCACTCAGACTCATATATCTCATAATACCTTCCATTTCATCAACATTCTTCCTACTCATACATATCACAGAGTCAAAACCAAACTTCATCAGAAATCATGTTTCAAAGCCTAATTCCAGCCCTATCACAAAGTGGTCACTATTCATCCCAAGAACAATTTCACAAATCAAACGGTAAAACTTGAGTTTCTTACCTTTAAATCAATAAGAAAGGCTAGAGAATAGCTTTTCCAAGCTTGAACGTCCGTAAAACGCCTTCTTTTCTCCTCAAAATCAAACTTTGTGAATTTTCCTAGAGAACTGGATCTCTCTGTTTGATGGCTTTCAGAGAAAAGTGATGATGGAATCTAGCTCATTGAGTAGTTCTTTTCAACTTTCATGTTGGGTGTGAAGGATTTTGGTCAACGGTTGAGTGTTTAAGAAGCTTCTCTAGTTCATCAATGGCAGAAGCAGAGAAAAGGAAGAAAGGAAAGAGAGAGAAGACTAAGGAAAGAGAGAGAGAGATTGTTATAATATGCTAAGTAGAATCATATAACAACTTTAAATACATTCAAATACACATTATTACCTCATTCGTTTGGAATGCTGCAGAGCAATCAATTAAACAAGCATTATCATCAAACGCATTGGGGTCTACACCATTGTCTTCATTACACTCAAACGCATCAGCGTCTGGTCCAATGTCATCATCAATATTAACTTCTTCTGACATTATATTGTCATACATCCAGTCATCGTTATCCATCCTAACAAATAACAAATTAATTTAACATAAAAAGCTGCATGTCAAAGCTAAGATAATTACACACAAATAAAATGTACAGGACGCATGCCTGACATGCATGCAATGACAATGACAACACTATGATGAATGCTACAAAATAAGTTTGTGGTCCTCTAATCGGTGGCCAACAATTTTTTCTGAACGCATGCATGATACACCATGTCAAAGGTTAAAATGACATTGACAACACTATGACAAATGCTACAAATTTGACAGAACACATGTGAAATGGTAAAACCTCAGTCGAAATTGACAATACTATGTACCATACTAATAAAAGACAAAAATTTATAATGTCATGTCTCAATCAACGTTGGATACCAAACAAAGCTCTATCATAAACACAATCACACAACTATAAATAACACAAAAAACCATTAAGACAACCACACACTCTCACACAACAGACCTCCACAACCAAAAATTTCATTTCAGTACTATGGCATTCTTAGGAGAAACAAGCAGTCAAACTATTTCTAACTCCAAATCAGCATTCATTTTTTCAAATGGATCAATCAAAAACAACCAAACTGGTGTTTCTTTCCAATGTCCCACTCCAATACCAATGTGCGTTCCTAATGAGTGTTCTTTTCAGTCACTCAAGACTAGAATGCACAACACCATTCTCCTAACCAATAACCAATGTGTGAATGAAATCTACTACCGAAAGCCTTCCCTAGATGTAGCTCAACAATATTTTTTTAATTCTCTGCAACTCAGAAATGATGACGATGTTTGCACAATGTTAATGTGCAGCGAGCAATACTCGTGTGTTGGCCCTATAGAATTATTGTGTACCATCAACAGAACTTCCGATGGTATACTCAACCTACTTCGATCCATCATCGTCCCTACACATGATGCAATCTTATATTACAACGGCAAATGGAACATACACGACAAGCAAATTTTGTGGGTTATTCCTTCACTGGAACAAATATAATTGGATTTGAAATTCCTTCAGGATGCAACATTCAAACACTCAAGGATGTCGTCAAGCAAGTTGCTCCTATAGGAGTCCTCCCTAATGGAATTCACAACTCACAAGTGGTTAGAAAATTGTTTTTTCGAAAGTCATCCCATGCAAAATATTGACACAACACAATCGAATATCACATAGTAGAGTTGATAACCGATGAAGAAGTGTTAAAGATATTAACAGAATCCAACTACTGGAAATATTTTTGTTCAATCGAAATTTTAACTATTTTTAACAAAGCAGTTACCCAACAAGCCCTGATAATAGATGCAGATGTTGGCCATGATGCTTACTACAATGATTGAAAGGAAACAACAAGACATATTCGCTGCACACCATCCTTCATTATTTTCAGTTTATTAATTTCTGTTGTTTTCCTATTTGTCTCTCTGTCTCTCATGTGAGTCAAACTCATTCAAGGTGTTTTATTATAATTATTATGTGCAACTACGTGTATTTCTTATTATTCATGTTTTTTCATCTTAGTCCTCATTTATGTTGTTTAATTTATCAAAATAAAGTCAATTTTATCCAAAAACATATACACAACAAATTTACAAATCCTAAAAATCCTAAAAAGCAAAAAAAAAAAATAGCAAACTCATAACATACGGATTAGCCAATCCGTATGGTTCATACGGATTATCCAATCCGTATGGTTCATACGTATGGTTGTAATCAAATTCATAAACCTAATCCACATAAGTAAATAATAAAATTGCCACTAGCAATTTACAATAATGTAGGATGGAAATGGAAATTTTATTGGAAATTATAAGCTGAAAGACTTAATTTATCGTATTTAATATGTATTTTAAAAAATAATTTTTTTAAAAAATATATTTTAAAAATAATTTTTAATCAATTTTTCATAAAATAAAATATAAGAAAATGAAAATATTATTTTTTTAGATTATTTTTTCTTCCATTGTAATAAAATCATCATATTATTTTTATTAAATTATATAATCTAATAAATAATCAATAAAAATACACATAACTCTAATTTTTTTAAAATAAAAATATTTATTTTGAGGAAAATGAAAAAGTTGTCCCTTCCAAATGATCCTTCATAATTGATATATTAGAGTAAGGGCGATGAAAGGATATAACCCTGGCGAAGAGAAGAGAGAGTTGAATTGGGAAAAAGAGTAGAGAGAGGCGATAGATCAGAGAAAGAGGGGAGATGGAAGTTGAAGGGTCATCGAAGAAGATGATAGCGACGCAGGAGGAGATGGTGGAGGCTAGGGTTCCGCTGGCGTACAGGGACCAGTGCGCCCATTTGCTCATCCCTCTCAACAAGTGCAGGCAGGCCGAGTTCTACCTCCCATGGAAGTGCGAGAACGAGCGTCACTCCTACGAAAAGTGCGAGTACGAGCTCGTCATGGAGAGAATGCTCCAGATGCAGAAGATCCGCGAACACCAACAAAAGGCTAACGCCAAACAACCCATTATCCCGCTTCCCAAACCCGCCAATGCCTGATTCATTCACTGTAAGCTCCTCTCTTTCTTTCTTTTTTCTTCAATTATCTCGCTTTCTCACTAATCGGGAGTTAGGGTTTCTGGATTCCAGATTCTTAATTCTTCGAGGGTGAGCGATTGATGCTGTTATACCAATTCAATTAGGGTGCTGTTTCCCTATTACTAACTAGGATTACTGAATTTGCTGGGATACATGTCTTTATTTTAGTTAGTTATTTAATAAATATGCGACTAGTTTCATGGCTGAAAAATAACCTCTCATATTTGTGATGGTTTGGGGTATTTAGTAAGTCGTTAATCACAATGCTGGCTGCAGGGGAGTAGGATTGTCACCTTGAGCTTTATCTTTGCACATCGTATTATTTGTGTGGTGTTTTCGGTTGCCTTTGCATACAGTAATCAAATTATAATTATTTGGACAGTAAACATCAAGGGTTTGCAAGATAAACTAGAGTTACCCTAATTCACATACTCAAAATGTTCAAATATTAATTGTAACGGAAACCTCTCACGAGTCAGAATATAAACTTAGTTGGTTTTGAGTTAGATGATAGATTTTGAACTCAGTCTACTTTTCACTCCTCTCTCCCTCGTGATTCTTTTGCTGCTTTTCTTTGTGTTCTTATGGGGTTTGCTTAGGTTGTTGACTATTACCTTTGTGACACAATAAGAGGCTGTGTTGTCTCAGCCCTCAGGCTCATGATGCTTTAGATCAACTTTTAAGTTGTAATTATAAAGACTGTGAATCATAGTGAACAATTAAGCAAACTATTTTTACTCCTTTTTAATTAAATATTTTGCCTCAAGATCGTGCTATCATGAATAAGTGAATTTAGCTTACTGTGGAATCTGTAATTCTGTTGGTCACTTGTTTCTCTCCAAGCTGGAGGTCCGGTGATATTTATATAATGTGCTTCCTGTCCGACTTGGAAATCACAAATGATATATAAGTATAACTGTTCTGCCTTATAAGTAATAACAAAGACTAATAGTATTTATATGCTTTGAGGGTCTGTCTTTGTAGGTTTCATTTCCTCCTTGATACTGTTTACATTCTGTGGTGATCTTCTTACACCCCCCACCCTCCCCCCAAAATTCTCTATTGAGTTTTTGCACTTTCTAAATGCCTTTTGGTTCATGTACTTTTAACTTTTGACAGGAACCTTTGCTTGGGACAGATGTTATTTCTTGTTTTGCTATTGTATGGATCAAAGTTACCTTGGAATGTTTGTCCAAAGACTACTTCAGACTTTTTTTTACTTTATTTCTGGCTATTTCTGCTGTCATGGACCCATGTTTCTCCTTGGAAGAAATAAAATTCCTTGTTAACGTTTCTTAAAGGGAAATATTAACTGATTGATTTCATACACATATTGCCCATACCCTTTATCACTTATAATAGCTTACAAATTTGACTTGTTTAGTTGCCAGATACATATTAGATTCTAGAACACTTGGCGGCGATCAAACAATGTAATAAGGCACTTGAATGAGGTTTAAACTAACACTGTCTACTCCAGTTTTGAGATGGTGCCAGAGCCAAGGATTTAACATAATTTTGAAAAGAAAATGATTTTCTGGCAATAGAAAGGTTATACTATACCTAGAGGGATAAGTTTTTTGTTTTAGTAGAAAGGTTATATTGTTATCGAGAGTAAACGGAGTTTTAAGTGGAAAGTTCACAAATCCTGTTGAAGTAATCATATTCATGGAACCAATTTCAATGACAATGTTTAGGAAAAGAAATAAATTCATGCTTAATTGCATTTCTGATCCCATGGTCGAGGTCTGTTACTGCTAATTTGTTGGCCTCTGACCTATGAATTTCCCTGTGGTCTATGAATATCTGCAACCAGTTCATTCCAGTGCTGTATTAACAAACATGTTTGATCATATTAAAAGTGGGAGGATTTTGGGATGCAGGGAGTTTTATGGTTTTTGGATTTTTCATCCTCTTAGCTTTATATACGAGTCTGCTGTCTCGAAAGTTACGTTGAATGTGAGTTTACCGATCAAACAACTCTTTTCAAGTGATTTATAAAATATTTTATATATACACTAGTTTACTCAAAATTAGTTTTACTAAAAATTTAAGTAATAGGGATTCTAACACACATCACTCCACGCCTATGTGTTTAAAAAAGTGAGAAGTGTAGTCACTGTACTGTAGCACTGCAATACCGATATACCAATTGGTTTCTATTTGTATTAGCTTACATGTACTTGAAAATTGGAAATTTGGAACCAAAGAGAAATAAGAGGTCCTAAAACTTTTAGCAAGAATCGAACCCATCCCGTACAAGATCATACACGGACTCTGTTTTTAATTTATTCTTTATATCACTAAATCACTTTTATTTTTTAGGTTAAATTAGTTTTTTTCTTCTAATTTACTTTTTACATTTGATTTACTTTTTATGTTTGATTTGTCCTTTATTTTTTTTGGATTCGATTTGATTTTCTAGTTTTTAAAATTAGTTCAATTTGATCTTGTCATATGAATTAATTTAAGTGGGCTTATTGTCTAAATATGTATTTTATGATTGATTAAAATCGTCACGATTTTAAATAAACACAATATAATTTCTTCACATCGTTGGTTCATTTTAGATGACATTATCAAATTAAATCGGTTTTAAAAATTAGAAGTTAAATTTATTTTTAAAAAAAAATAGATAACCAAATCGATAAACTAATTTAACCTATTTTTTAACCATTAAATCCGTTTGTCCTTTATTTTTACTTGATTTGGCTACGATTTTGGATTTTAAGCATGATTTCAATAGTAGTAATAGCATTTTTTACTTATGCTTTAAGGGGTTTAGTGATATTAAAAAATTAGTAAAGGGGAGTAAATTAAGAAATTACGAAAATATAAAAGATATACTGTCATTTGTCCTGAGTTTAAAGTGTAAGAATGTTCTTCAGAGAACTGGGCACAATGATTCAGCTAGATATCGGCAATGTTAGGATGAAATCAGGCGAAAGGTTTATTGCCTGCTGTATAGTTAGTTACCTGTAAATACGCTCAAATTAGTAAGGATTTTAGCCGTGTTTCAGGCTTTTAGCATAGTGGTGAAAAGAACATGCCTTGGAAAAGAGCATGTATAGGGTTTTACAGAGAGAAACGGGATAACTTAGGGTGGAGGATGACTTGAAACTTGAAAGAAGCATGAACCTTCACATGGTTGGGCTTGGATCTTGGGCTTAAAAAGATACAGAACAAAATATATACATATAATTTGAGTGTGTTGACGATTTGATTAATTAAAATAAAATAACGTTATTATATTTTTGTTCACTTGTCCCCCAATATAATTAAGTGGAATATATAGACCGTAAACATGAATAAAAAGTGAATAGAATATTAGGACTTTCAAAACATGTCAAGGGAATGAACAATGATTGAAGTAGAGGTACCTACCACCTTGACTTTACATTCTCAAGGCATTGAATTTAAATTAGCTTAAAAACAAAAGTTTGACTTTATTATCCTATGTCTGTGTTCTTTCGATTAAGCAGAAGTTTCCGGTGTTCCTTTTAACCAAAAAACAACTGCTGTGATCGAGAGTCCTTCATCAAATATCCAACTTTGACATATTGTATGGTGGCATTCAAAACAAGCTCCACAGTCTACACATATCTGATTGCAAGATAATGGAACAATGGGGTATCAATAAAACTTGAGTTATCTAAGAGGGTGTTTTTTTTTATATGTTTAATGTTTTACTTTTTATATAATTGTTTCGTTATAAAAAAAATAAAAGAAAAAAAAACTATTTAGTAATAAAACTGTTTCTTAAAAAAAATACCAAACAATTTTAAACAAGGCTGTGTTTGGTTGAGTGAAGAGAAGAAAAATAGAGGAAAAAATAAAACATGAACTTTATATGGGTCTCACACCTTCTGTATTTTACTTTAAGTTAAATATTTGTCTTTTATTTTCATCTCTTTTTATTTTTATCCTCTAAATCAAACACAACATTATATACTGTTAAACATTTTTGTTACCGAAAAAAAAATACTACTGAACATTTTAAAGATGTTTGTTCACCTGAGTTTGTCTTTTTCTTTAGTAACACAGTTAGCTTCTTTATTTATTTATTTATTTAAGAGATAGTAACAGTTAGCTATATGCGGAAAATAATGGATTCACATTGCAAGTGTCACAGGTGATCGTGATGTTAGATACATAACTAGCGAAAAATAGTAATAATAATCACCCTTGTTTAAAAATTTCAAAAGATATAATTAAATGTTTATAGTTTCTTTAAAAAAAAAATGAAACTTATTTGATTATTTGAATTTTTTTTAGTGAATAGTTTAATTGATGAATAATATAGTTTTTAAAATTGAACCTAACTGATGAATTCGATCAAGGAACAGTCTAAAATCTAAATAACCAATTCAGGCGATCCTTAAAATCGGGTGGATGTTGAACTCGTGAACCGGTCAAGAATTTATGAAACCGATGAAAACTGGTATTCCAACGATTCTAGGCAATTTTTTTATGGTGTTATAAATGTTTTTAGACTCCACTAAAATTATCCCTATTTAGGATCTATTTTTAATCTTAAAAGAAAATAGTGAACGTATACCTTTCTTAAACAAATATGGTTATTTTGTCTTTCTTCAAAAACAAAGGATAAAAATTAGATTTAGACTCAATGATTGGGTGTAGATGTTATCCGTAATAGAGAGTACATGATCAATTTTGTCTTTAAAATTATGAGGTGTTGTTAATTTAGTCTTTGAAAATAATATAAAAACAAAAAGGTCCTAAAAGTATAATTTCTAATTGATTTTAGTCTAAAATTCAAAAAGTTGTTGTAAAATTAAGTGGCAATATTAACATATTTTTTAAACTAAAATAATAGATTAGTTAAGTTTAAGAATTTTTTTAAAACAATAGTATAAGGACTTTCAAGAATTTTTTTTATCATATCATTACTTTTAAAGACTAAATTAACGTGTGAAGAATAAAATTCGTCACTTATTTCCTAAAAAAAATCTCGTAAAATTTGATTTGGGTATGTGTATATAGTCACTAAGGTCGGTGAAGAAGACCATATGCATGCATGGAACACACATATAGCACAATTCATTCACTAGTATTTATCTATGCTCTGAAATCTGTACGTTCGTTTATATATTAGACTACTGCTATTTAGTGTAATAATGTAGTGCATTTTTTTTAAAAAAAGGTGATACACAGAGTAAGTGTGATTTGACGTCAAGGGAGAGCGATTGATGTAGATCATTAATGAAAATTTTTATTCCATATAATGTGAATGCACATATCAGAGTGACAGGTGACTTGCATGCAATAATTATAATTAGCAAGTAAAAAATATATTAGCTATAGCATGTAGTTTATGACCAATATAATTCATATTGTTAATTAATATATTGATAATGAGGGAATGACACACGATATAGTGTATATATACGAATACGAACTAGTGATGCACGAGGAAGTCAATCCAAACCACTTTATAGGGTAAAGTAAACTATTGGGCGATACACATTCTTCTTTTTTTTAGCTAGCAAGTCCAATTCTATCTAGGGAATATATGATGACTAATGGAGATAGGCCCCATTTTCATTGTCCCTATCTTCATGCTTGGTTTTATTTAATCCTTGAAGATAGGGAATTAGGTGGACTAAACTTTGTGAGGGAAAGGTTTTATTTTGTTTTCATATAGGTTAGTCTGCCTTGGTCTTATATATATGCACGTAACTGACTGTAGAAAGTTCACACACACACACACATATATATATATATAATTCATGATCACCCAATGATAAGCCCTTCATGGTATAGATTATTTTGGTACGAGTTATAATATTTTAATTCAATTGGTTTCCTTATAAAAAAAAGGAGACTTGTTAATCCGTTTAGGCTATATTACCCACAATGGATTTTTTTTCTTCATGAGAATTCTGGTTCTATCTTCAAATATGAATATTCTAGTAAATTTCTGGAAAATCTGTCACTAATATTTTAATATTATCTATATTGTCATGAAAATAATTTTTATTTTACATAGCCATTATCTTTTTCCCTAAAATTTAAGGAAAACACTCTCTCCTTTTTCTTTTCTGAAGTCATATTGGTGAGGCGTATTTTTTTGTCTAACTGACCAATAAACCATTGATGTCGCTGCCTGTATGTTTACCAATTTATGAAGTAAAATATTGAATACCTTTTCTTTAGTTTTCTAAATTATCAACTATTAACAAACCTTTTGCAAACCCATACTTCCATTCCATGTACGAGCTTCTAGAGGGGGGGAAATAACTCTAATCACGTTTCCTCCTTGGATCATCATTTGGTATTAGGATTTGATTTCGTGTCTCTCTTTCAATTTTTACCTTCATTATGTTTTTTAACTTTTTTTCTCGTGTAACGTGGGGCCCTTCCAAAATGCAAAATTTTAATTACACAACAATTAGAACTTAATAGTAACTAATGGTTTTACAATAAAATACCTGACATATTTAATATGTATTTGAGGAATCAACCTCCTGCTTGATTCTTAGACAAATTAAAGTTGAAGCTTAATTTTTTTTTCAAAAAAAATCCTTACTAAATTCTATAAACTATTACTGCAAAAATTATCAAAGGATAAAACATTCAAAAATATATTTTTTTTATTTTTTTATGAACCCAAAGTATCAGTACTACTAAGTTGATTGAGAAATTAAGATGTATTTAAAGAATTATATCTCCTAGAAATATTATTAAGTATATTTTTTATTATTTAATAAATAAAGTGACGGATTCAAAAAAACATTAGTCGATATGCTTAAGTCGTAAATGATTTTGAACTTATTGATTAAGAAATATTAATTATAATAGTAATATTATAAATCCAATTTAAAAGACATGCGCATGCATGTAGAAAAAGACAATCTTACTATATAGCCTGGGTTAAAAATAATCTCATATTTAATTATTCAAATAGTTAGTGTGAGAATATTTTGTCACAAATAATAATAAACATTGTTAGTCAGTTAGTGATATATGAAATTGATCGATTTCATGCAAGCTTTATTCCATAATATATTGTGATCTTACTAAACCCAATACTTTTATGTGAAACCGATCATGGTGCTTCGTATTCTCCGAGAATGAACATTTATAAGTGACAAGATGAACTTGACACATTTGTTGTGTATATATATATATATATATATATATATATATATATATATATATATAATTTCACATGTTTTATAATATTGAGGTATTCATTCATTCTTATGGGGTTTGTTTTTACATTTTTCCAAATATACCTTGTAATTAAGGTCAAATGTTCAATGATTAGGTTTTTCTTCCGGGTGAAACGATTTCCATCATACTGATACGTACCAGGGAGGCATGATGATTGGAGCTACGTGAATTCTGAGTGTACTGTAGTTTAAATTTTTTGGCTTGTTACAACCAAAAGATGTGTAAGTGGGGAAAAAAGGTATATGTTTGAATAAAGATGCAGCCAAGATCGTGTTAATTTGTGATTTTACTATACAAATTACAACATGATATATGTACCCAAAAATATATGGAATAACATGTAATCATTTTTAAATATATTATTTTATGATAAATTCATTCTATACTAGCTAGGAGAACTATTGATATATAATTGTACACACAATGCATGTATATGGAAGCCAGACAAACGTATTTTTTACTCTTCAATAATGGACTTCAAATTTGAAGTCTTTTGTCGCATGTAATTGTGTCTAATGGTCCCTTTTTTTCTTTATCTCCAACTTTGTCAAAACAAGTGGGCAAAGTATGGGGTCAAAATAATTTGTCTTTTGCCTAATTCCTACTAATTCCTAAACCAAACAGTCTAGACGCACCCTTTGATTGATTAGCCATAATTAATTGTTAAACAATGTTTTTTGGAGCCAGCCAAAGGTGGAGGATTCATATCATGCCTTGATTTAAGTGTTCCTTTCAGGGATTTAGTGATGGAAAATGAATATTTTGTTAATTAGGTGTCCTTGAATCAAGGAAGATGTGTGTGGAAAGAATATCAAAGAACGTGGGGGTCTGTTTTGCATACATGGATTCACTATCCCCTTTTGACAAAATGGTTTCCATGCCAAAGAATGTCAAACCGCATTTTGGGCGTAGCAGGTTGTGCGGCAAAACCATGGATTTTTTTTCAGTTAATTACCATTTGAAGATTGATTTTGAATTAATATCAAAATTAGGATAAGTGGTAACATCAAATAAATAATAAATTTTAATATTAGTAAAAAATATAAAAATAAATTAAATAAAATAATATGCAAAAAATATAAAGAAGATTAAATAAAATCATATAAAAAACATTAAATAAAACTAAAAAAATAAAATACATTTATTAAATAATTAAATAAAACCTATTTACAATTATTTTAAAAATAATATTTGAAAAAAAAACAAACTTTAGGTATATAAAAAAAAATTAGGACATTGAAGTTGTAAAAAATTAAGTTTACGACTTTGTAGTCGTATATCAGAAAAAAAAAATCAACCTGAAGTTGTAAAATATAAACTATTTTATAACTTAATTAATAAAATTAGAAGTAGTAATATCATATATAACTTTCAATTTAAAAAATAATGATAGATATTATGACTTATCTTTTTTTAAGTATTAATTCAAAATCAAATCTCAAATAATAATTAAAAAAATACCCTAAATAGTCACTTTGCTCAGGTTGTGCATTATACACAATCGTGGTAAGAAGAACACCTGCGTTGCTTAGCCTTTTGGATTCTAAAAAAATTGACTTATAGCATGGCTCAAAGTCTGGCGCAATGCAAACAAGAGGGTACATGAGTGGGTTAAAAGAACGTAATTAGGTAGAAGAAGAAAAATGAGAGGGGCAACGGAAGTAAGGGGCATAGTTTGAAAAAATGTACACTCAAAGAAATTAAAAGTGCCATCCAAATGAATTATAGAATTACCCCTTTAATAATTATTGGCCAGTATTCTATACTTTTCATTTAACAAAGTAAGAAAAGTTATTTATCTTAAATTGAATAGCAATTCATACTTTAGTAGCACAAGAATATATAAACAATTGTTTTTGTTTTTTATCCACTAACCAATGATATTTCTTTAATTTGGTCTCTCTTTTTTTTCGAGAATTTGGCCCCTACAATTTTAATTATGCAAATTTCATCCATCTGATTATTTAACATTTGATATTTTTCGAAAATAGTAAATGTGAGAGTATAATACTGATATACATGCATTATATATAATGTACTAATATATAATAATTTGTGTAGTTAATTTATATTTTTATATTTCTTTATTTATGATTAATATGTACAATAA
>PYAF01005611.1:1047026-1063199 GCA_007407185.1 Glycine tomentella
TTGGAAAGGCAAATTTCGTACCCAAATGTGCTAGTTTGGCTTTTGTTGTAATTATTTGTTCTATACCTTTGATTTTCTTGTTTGGCTCATGTTAATCACTCGCTAAATCCTAATCCTTTTGCATGTCATGTGTGTGTGTTTGACTTGGCTTTTCAATTTTATTTTTCTTGACAAGAAAGGTATTCCCTAGGACCTTAACTGAAATGTCTATTCTCCAGGAATTCATAAGGCATTTTGAGTTTTTCGCCTCTCTTAGGACAAACAGATGCGATACAATATTCCTCATAGTTATCTATATATCTATTTTCTTATAACTTTTTCAAGAAAATTTAAACTAACTAATACTAGTAGTAGTCTGTAGTCATACACCACCTTGAAAAGCATGGCTTTGTGTCACATTATTTTGCTTTAATTCGTTGACCGAATAAATAATATCACATATATCTTTTTTATGTTTAGACATACAAATAAAATAAAAAAAACAAATTTTAAAGAAATTTGGCTACGATTATCTTATCCTAATCGGGACATCTTAGATATGTAACAAGTTTTAAATTTAATATTTGTTAATAAGTTTTTGATAAATTAATTAAATATAATATTGTAAGTTCTCTCATTCTCGAGTGTGTTTGGATGAGAACAAATAAAAATGTATTTTCTTTTATGTAGTTAAAGATTAAAGATTAAAAAAGGAGAAAAAGTGAACTTTTAAAAATAAAACTCAAAACTTTATTTTCTTCAATCACATACACACACTTTTGTTATTTCCAATCAAATAGCTTTGTTGTTAAAAAGTAGAAAGGAAAGGAAACACATAATAAAATATTTAATTTTATTTAGTTGAATAGAAAATAAAAATAATTACTTCAAAATTAAAATTCATTTTTCCCTTCAATTTAAATTATATTCTCTCTCTCTCTCTCTTCATTTTTCTTCTTCCCAACCAAATGGAGACTATGTGACATGCTTTGATGTTAAAAAATAGAAATCTTTCCCATGTCAAAGCAACATTAGGCAAAATTGAGTCTTTGTGACCGGGAATGTGTAAATAAATACGTTCCAAAAACATATACATGACAAACACACACATAACAAATTTATCTCCAGCTTAACTAAAAAGAATAATAAAGATGTAGAAGCTGCTCGTGCTGCATAGTTCATATATAGTTTGTTTGAAATTTGAAATAAGATGGATAAATAGTGAAGTTGACTATTTCACAGCAAAAAAGGTAAATGCATGACAAAATTTTAATTTTCAGGGTGGAAAATAGTATGTAAGTTTTGTTATTGTACAACTTCCCATGCACGTCCAGGTGGCACCACAGACAGCGTATTACTTGGCACACAGGTAACCTAAGTTTACTTAGAGCTGGAACAGTGTGGGACCCACGAAAAGGGGTAAAACCGTCTTTGAAACATTGTTACAAGGGCAAATCTGTCATATTGTGTTGGACAATAATGATCTCGCATTCACACTATTCATTCATACATACGAATACTATAAAACAATAACTATAAGAAGGAAAATCAGAAAAGCATTTTCATGGGGTCTTACACAGTGATCATGACGACGTTGGCGTATGTAGCAGTGGTCATATTCTAATGAATAAGTCTTTGGAGAGAGAAGGGAAAAGTGGTGTCTGTGTGAGAGAGAGAGAGAAACAAAGGTCAAAGCGAGGCAGTTGAGTAATTGCAACACCGTGGGGGTGGGAAGGATAGTACTATCCATTATATTGGCAATTGCATTGCAATGCATAGGTGTAATCATTTCGTGGAAGGGTCAGTGCAAACAAGATCAGAAGCCTCCTCGTGATTTTTTTATCTGAGAAAAAGTGTTTTGGGTTTTCTGCTTTTTGAGGATTTCAGTTTTTGAGTTGTGTGTGTAGTACTAGTTTTTGTTCCCTTCTTCTTTATTTATTTATTTGGTTTCTCGTTGGCAACTCAAAAGGTACAGCAACCACCATATATCAGGTAGTATTATCAGTGTGTGACTCCTAAGGAATTTTCAGAGCCCCTACACATATCTTCTTCGTCTTTTCCTTTTCTCTCGTGATATTCCTCCTCTCTCTCCCTTTAGCTCCCTCTGGTTTCTCTTTGCGTGGGGAGCAAAAAGGTCTTGCTTTTCTCTCTGATATACTATATATGTAAGCCACGGGCGAGAGGTGGAAAAGGAACTATAGTTCTTGAGGGGAAGACGTATATATATGTACCCTTTTGGTGTTGAGGAACAAAAACAAACATAAGAAAAGTGAAGGTCTTTTTCACTCTACCAAGGGTACGTTTGGATATATATTTTGGTTCAGGGAAAAATGGGTAGTTGTGGAAGAGAAGGAGCAGTGAGGCAATATGTAAGATCGAAGGTTCCTCGTTTAAGGTGGACTCCTGAGCTGCACCGTTGCTTTGTTCATGCTATTGATAGCCTTGGAGGCCATCATAGTAAGTACTGTTGTTGTTTTTGGATTTATGGATACGTTTTCATTATGATGAATTTCTGATCATTTTTTTTTGGTTAATTTCAGAGGCTACTCCGAAGCTTGTTCTTCAGTTGATGGATGTTAAAGGGCTCACGATTTCACACGTCAAGAGCCATCTTCAGGTTAGAAACATATAATAACATGTTTTTTTTTTTTTTTTTTTAATGAGTAGTCAAAATTTTGGTGATGCATGGTTAATTTTAATATTGGGTGTTGTTTACTAATATTGGGTTTCTCTCTTTATCCAAACCAGATGTACAGAAGCATGAGGGGTGACTTGGGCAGACAAGGTACTGAACCTTCTTTACTGCAAAAGCACATGAACAAGGAGAGAGCATATATTATTATTTAGTTCCCTGATGATGATATATGATCATGGCTTCTCAATGTTTCCTTCTGCTTATAGTAATCCTATTTGTCTGTCATATATACGCGGGAATTTAATTTAGACCATGCTTTGTGCATTGAATGCTGATTAATTGTTGTTTCTTCTCTTGGTACATATTTGAACTTCAAAAACAACGCCTATGAAGTCTCCCTTATGCACAAGTTTGGGAAATCTGCGACTGAGTTGCACATTTATTAGTCTTTTTCCATCCCAAAATAGTGTAGCAAGAATAATAAGCCAATGTCCTTTTAAATCTTCCTCTAATGGCATTTTGATGAAATCCACAACTTTTTATTTGTGTATTCCCCCTCCATTCCATAC
This sequence comes from Glycine tomentella, assembly GCA_007407185.1. NCBI lineage: Eukaryota > Viridiplantae > Streptophyta > Magnoliopsida > Fabales > Fabaceae > Glycine > Glycine tomentella. The sequence goes on from PYAF01005611.1 coordinate 1,050,210, forward strand.
ACAACTAAGGTCGTTACTGGCTTGTGTTCAAAACACAACGCATTAATTAATTGTTTCATAAAATAAATGTAATCTCAATTTTTTTTCACAATGTGTATTTGTCAGGTAGGACACCCTCCCTGCATAGGAACCAGTCTTTTGAGGAGCATGATGATGGGTGTGTTGATGAAGGGAATGATGTTGGTGTTGAGTACTCTTGTTCGAAACCAATGGGAAGAGAATCTGATTCCTTCTTCGGCCACAGTAATCTCCCTCCAAAAAGGTAAGCCTATGTAGCTTTATTATTTTTTTTCTTTCTCCCTTGAAATAATTTCAGACTTTTCAAACGTCAAAAAAAGTGGTGTATGTGTGGGAGAGAAGCAAAAAAGGGATTGGTATTTGGCTTGCCTTGATGATCTTTTGCTTTATTTATTTTTCCTTTCTGAGGCTAACTTTAACTTTTTTGGTTCTTTTGAAAATCCTTTTCGTTTGGATTCTGTACTCAGAGCAAGAATCGAGACGAGGAGTTCCATCTCAGAGAGCCTGCAGTGCAGCCAAAGAATATGTGATGCAGTTCAAAATCCGTACTGTTTTTATGATTATCTGCAACAGAAGAAGCCCATGGCTGATGAGCACAAGGAGTTCTCAACATGGCAGCAGGCACAACCCCATTCCCCTCTGCTTCCACATTTTCCCAACCTCACTTCATTCAAATCTCCTAACCAACAATCTGATTTCCTTCAGGTGCTAAAAAAACAACGTTTCTTCCTCTCTTCTCTTTTCTGCTACTTAATCAATGTGTATTTATCTTACTACCACTAGCTTTTTATCTTGGGTGAAGTGTTATGTTGGTTATGGTTAGTTTTTTGTAAGATAAAATAAAACTTAGATATCATTCACTTTTGGTGCTTTTGCTTAATTAGAATTTGAGTTTTACTTCCATAATGCACATAATAATAGTTTGTATTAAATGTTAACATTTATTGTAAAATTTTGTAATCTAGATTATCAACATAAAACTGTTTTTATATATTAAATAATAGTACAAGAATAGTATATGCTATAAAAGAAAGAATGTATGTAAGTTTTGTCCTTAATTATTTTTATTTCTCTGTGTCATGCCGAGCCCAAGATGACGAATCCATAGGTTCCAAACACTCCACTTTTGTTCAGTAGGATCTTACGTTTCGCCTGTCCATTATGCACAGCTTTTGGGATTACGTTGTGTGTTAAATGGGAAACCGTTGGTTAATTTCTCAGCTACCCGTTTCTTTTCTTTTCTTTTTTTCTCTCTCTCCCTTTTTTTAAAAAGAAAATGTATTAAATTATTAACTTGTTCTTAGGTTCAAACTAGAAACTCTTTTGGTAGAGCTCGTGTTATTATTAAAATAAGTATCTTGCCTTTAAATAATTTCTTCCAACTTCTTTTAGAAAGCTTTGTTGTACCGATGTTAAAAGATCTGTTAAGTGTTTACGCTTTGCAGATTTTTTTTGCGTATTTTTATTTACTTTGTTCTCACTCACGAAGTTGGTTTTTTGAGAACCACGCTTGTGTATGCGAGCGAAATGAAGTGAGCTAAAATAAGAAAACGTGAAGTGTTGAACATAGGTACGTTACTTTATGTAAACATTTAATCACATTATGGAGTGGTTAGATTGTTTTGGTCCCCTTGTACGACTAGAGAGCATGTTTAGTGGGAATTGAGAGGGGGCTTGTAATTGTCCAAAATTTATCATGGCTACAATGTGGCCGAAAGGGTCATCATAGCTTCCAATTTATATTCTGAGTTTTTTCACATTCAGTGGTCCTCCCAAATTATTGAAATTTTGACTTTTTATATGGAAATGTATCCTATGCCCTTTATTGCATCTATACGGAAAATTTCTTTTGAAGGTAGAGGCCCTACTACTTGGACTTAACCTCAAGTTCTTCCCACACCATAAAATACAAAACATATAATTGGTGTTCAAATCTAGTATGTGGATAATATATGGATATGAAGTATAGTATTTCATAAGTTTTTTTTAATTGCACAACATCTATTTGTTCAAATCTTCACATCTGCGTACGTGGTAAATACTTGTAATAATTAATAAAAACAAATAGCAAGTAGGGTGTTATTAGGAACACTGTTTTTCAAAAAGAACTACCTGCTTTGCTTTCTTCATTTTACCCTTTCTAGTATTATTTCAGTACATGCATTAGGAATAGTCACCAAATGTGGGATAACTCTTGCTATAATCGATGTTTCCCTTGCACAATTGAGAATAATTAGTCACTATTTGCTTACGTATGTGTTCTCCTCTTTATAGGTTACTAAACTAAATGAAGGAAAGAGCACTTCACAGCCTAGTAATGTAGTTGTGAACTCTACTACTGAGACAGCTAAGGCAGAAGTTGAAGATGAATTGTCCTTGTCGCTCACATTGCCAAATCCTTCACCTCAGAGTTCAGGCAGTGAGATAAGTGAGGCAATCTCATCATGCCCTGGGTTTAGCAACAACTACAAGGACTGCTCTAGTTCATCCACTCACACTCTCAAAGAAAGAATTAATTTGGACCTATCTTTAGCCCTATGTGGCAATTAAATTTCATGCTCTTTTGTAAAATCAATCTACTATAGGTATAATCTACTGTAGCTCCTTTTCATTCTCTTGACTAACAGTTTTGGTTATTTTCTTGTTTCTACTGCTGGGTACCTTTCTAATCACCATGCCAATTAATTATAATCTATTTTTAGTATTCTCTACTTTTCTAAGAGATTCTAAGATGAATTAATCCACAAATTGGAGTTGAGAGGAGGCTAACATGCTGGCTAGTGAGAAGAGAAAGGCATCTACGTTTTTGAACGCAAACTACATTTATGGTTGTGATTTGCTCACGGAGAATGTAATTTTCTTTGAGGGATTAAATCAAGGGAAAAATATATTTTTTGTTCTTATTTCAATAACCTCTCCAAATTTCTACTTCTAAAGAAATATGAGAACAAGTCTTGACGTTAAGGTTTGAATGTCCAATATCATCTGACGTTAGAGTTCATCTGGTTTAACATCAACCTTTGATGTTAATTCTTAATAATAGTTTGTATTAAGTAAAAATCGGACCGATCAATGAACTATCAAAGACAATAATTTAAGGTTTAATAGTTTAAAATATGGTTGAAATATGGTTGAATTATCATTAAATTTATGATATAATTAAACAATATTATTTAAATTTTTAATATAATGTATTAAGTAGTATAAAACAAAACATTAAGAACATAATTTCATAATATTAAAAATTGATTTTCACTTATAAATTTACACATTCATAACATCTAATTATTAAAAATAAAAATAAAACCAAATTAAATATGTTCAAACATTGAAGTTTTTTTTTTTTTTTTTAATACAGATATGGAAGTTTAACAACGCAGGAGCTTCTTTATATGACTAATTTTGAGGATTGACCGAACCGGTCTTATAACCATTCTCAATTAAACTAGTTGAACTAATCGAATAAATTTGGTTTTGACAACGTAACTATGGTTTCATAATACAGTTTGATTATATTAGTTCGATAAGTATATGAAGAGATTAGAGATTACAAAAATGATCATTATAAAAAAGAGATTACAAAAATGATTAATGCAAGTTAAAAAAAATATAAATTCAAACTTTAAATTTTATGGGGATTCATTTTGAAAATTTTCTATGAACAATAAAAAAACCTTTTATATCTTATAGTTTGAAATATCCAAAAAAAAATCGAATTAAAGGAATATATGGATTAATTCGTCAAAAAAAAAAAGAAAGAACAGGAAGATATGAATTAATCTTTATTTCATTTGTATCTTTGGCTCTTTTGGCAAATATAAAGTTATATATCGGTGACATGAAGATTGAAATGGTCATGATATGTTACTTTCGATGATCCTTTTTTTTTTTTTTTCCCGGAAGGCCACTTTCGTTGATCTTGAAATTGTTTAATTAATTTTTGTGATAAGTTCGTTTGTTCCCAAGTTAACATGATCTAAAACAAATATTTAGTTTAATTATATATCGTTAAAGCGTTTTTTTTTCCTTTATAAGGTATAAACAACAAAATAGCCCACAGGGAAATCTTCCCGTGCAACCACACAGGTCCATTACTTGTCGACTGCATGCTAAAGGTATGTTTTTGTACCTTTTTTCTTCTACTCTTCATGTTTAAATAATACAATGTATTGATTGCTAAACAGTTTATTTGGTACCCTATATTAGAAATGGAGTGGGTGGTCCAACATTGAGATTGGATAACTTCTAATTAATGCTATATTAAAAATGGATCAAGTTTATAGACTTTTTAAAACTAGCTAGCTTAACGAAAGAGAATTCGGCCTTGACCTAAAGTAAAATTTAGACCCCAAATAAGTTACCCATAAAATTTTACCCTTCTCGAAAAAAAAGGTTATTGAAATTATAAAGTAGGTAAGGTTAGCAAGACTTGACCTGACCAAAATACAGTTTCACTCCTAATGACAGAGTTTGAACAGATTTTTTGAAGTATTTAAAAATCTGGTAACTATTTTTTTTTTCAACAAAAAAGGGGCTAAGTCCTTCTTCTTCTTTTTTAAATAAAAGTTAATTACGGTGACATGATATAAGGAATGTTTTAAGAAAGTGGCATGAAAATATAATTTCTCTAATATTTATTTGTGGAGAATAAACGTAGACTTGTATGTCAAACATACTTTAAATTTGTGTGCTCTACCTCAATAATTCTACTGTTATTTTGATAATTAACTGGGTGGATATGACATTTAGACGTCAACAGGTCAAAGTCTCCAGTACGTCCATGGCATAATGGGTAAAAATGTGAAAGGCTAAATGCAGCTAGCTAGCTAGCAAAAATGTGTAGTTGGGAGTTGGGACCTAAATTCAATTGCCGGATTAATTTAAAACAGTGTCCAATTTGAAAAGTTTATGCAGCGTTCGAAGTGGACAAGGTGTGTGTATAATACTAGTATATATTAATTCTAAATTTCTTAGAACATGTTTTATTAATCTTTATATTTGTTAAACATAGAAAACGTTAAAATACTACTATAGCTTACTCATAATTATATGAGATGTGCATGCGTACTGGATAGCGGCAAGTTGTAGAAGAAACTCACTATTGATTAATCACATATCCTAGTCAATGCTCTCTGCCTATATATATGCAATGTTCATGCTTTATCTTATTTTATTTTTCTTATATAGTTTAAGTAACAAAATGCTTCATGAGATTTTGATCGTGATGAATATCTCAAGCTTATGATAAGTTAATCATGAAATTATCTGATCATAAGCTTTGCATGATGAGATCACGGCCTTGATGTATGATTTAACTTTAAGATTCCCAAAGGTTTGATGCAACGGTTACCTGTATCGCAGACATGTTCCCCCTCGTTTCTTCTAATATTGTATAATGGTTGCTTGTGATTGCATCATTGCACTGTTGGCATTTTGACCAAAAGTAGGAAGCTACCACTACAAGAGGCCATTATGCTACTTCTTTGCTTCTTTGGTTCCACGATTTGTCAGCATGGTTTGGGAGAAAAAGGGTGACGAACCGAACGAACTTCATAAATGAAAAGAAAAAGATATTTGCTTTGGAAACTGACAAGTGTTGCTAGCTTAGAGGTGTGCCGGATCTAGCAATTATAGAGTTGCCATGTTTCATTGGACATCCCCTTGTATTGCAGTATAGATGATATACTTCGTACACTACAGTTGGTAGTTAGCTTTCTCCTTTTCATTTAATGACGGTATAATTGCGTAAACATCTTTACATTTTTTGTTTATGGAAGTACGTAAAAGATATCAAATCAACAATTAATTGATGCAAATGCCTGCTACGTACGATGAAGTTTTGTGCTTGGTGCACCTTGAAGTAATTTTTTTGTTATAAAAATAGAGATATTGAGTAAGCTTCCCAAACTCCTGCTGAAATAGAACATTCCGGAAATTCTCATACTTTGTTCTAAAAGATAGATATTTTGATGTAAATATTGGAGTAGTAGTTAGTAAAATAAATCATGCAATTCACCATGTTTACAAAGGTGAGTCAAACTAAAATCATGAAAAGATTAATTTAATTGATAATCTTAGTTTGACCATTGACGATAAGTCAATACAAAAATGAGTAAGATTTTGCTTTCTTTCCTAAGAATAGATTCATAACGTAAAACTTTTAAATTTGTTACATATGAATAAAGAGTTATGTTATTTAGTACAAACCAATTGCTACGAAAGTAAATACGAACAATTAAAATAACTAATCATTTATGGTGGGTCTTTGTAAAATGTTTTTTCGTTAGTTTTCATCCTTCTATTACATTGTCAACCAATAATACTGGTTTGTCCCTTTTTTACAAAAAGTTGTTCATACTAAACAACATTTTTCATACATAAGTAGAAGATCAGACATTTGAAACTGAGGAGTATCAAAATAAAGTATATGTTAACAAACTGTTTAATTGAATGGATGTGTTAAAATTCAATTTTCTAAGCTTCAGTTTTACATATATAAAAAGTTCATGGTTTTAAAAATAAATTGAGATTGATAAATTTAATCAATACTACTGAAAAAAATATGAAATTCTAGAATATATTGATAGAAGCTTCTCAGTTCTTACACTCGACAGGGAAAACTTAAAATGAATTTATAAATATATAAGGACTGGTACGTTCAACTCTTTTCATAATTCAGCTTAAATTTAGTGAAATGAATAAAAGAAATGAGGTTACATATATAGAACTTAATTAACCACTTTCTATTAATCGATTCCCTCTTGGACCAATATATTGGCCTTGCTTGAATCTTCAAGATTTCCCCTTGGGAGTAAGGGGGTAGAGTACACAGAATAAGGTTGGACCTAACATGATTTAGATATTAGACAAGATATTTTTAATTGATTAGTACGAAAAAAGATTTGCACCTTGCAAGAAATGGAAATAGCAATACTCTTCATAAAAGCAACCGTTAAGACTTAAAATAGAAATATCCATCATGCATATGGTATAAACTATAAAATTCGAATTAATCCACATTATTTCGCTTTTCATCAAATATATCTCAAAATAAATGCAGTACCATCCAAACAAAAAATACAAGGGCCTCTAATATAAAGCTTCAGAAACCAGTGAATATACGAAGACATAAAACGCAAAAAGTTCAACATCACATGTACCGTACGACACGTATTCTCTCATATGACATTTAATATTAAGATAGCCCCAATAACATATAAATGGGTCGAGTGGAGGAAGTGGGTGGCAACAGCTTTTACTTTTTAGAAATAAAGGGTCAGAAAGGTGGGTGATTTCTTATTTCTAGCTGCTTCTTTCAATTTTCATTTGCAGGATCATACGAAATCCGATAGATATTTTCAGGATAAGCAACCTGACAAAGCAACATTGTCCACGCAAGCTAAAGTAAGACATTAGCACCAGTCTTCATGTTGCTACAGACCCTTCCTTAGTATTAGAATTCAAGGCTTTGATGCATAATCGAGGCTTTGTACTAACAAGGTTCCTTGGGAGGACAGAGACAGCAACTATTATGGACGCATTGGGTACTCCAGAAAGGGGTAGCAACTCAACAAGCACAGAGAGCTGCAACACCAATGCCAATCAATGCTCAAGAGTATTCATAAATGTGAAGACCAACAGCTATGAATTGTTCAAGGCAAAATAGTAGTACAACATCTTTACCTCTGGAGACCTGAGATCCACTACTGAATCTTCCACAACATGATTGACTGCAGATGCCACTACTCCAAAGCATTTAGTACGGTCCAGCAAATTAAATGCTTTAGAATTATTTGAATTTTCCTTTGCAAACGTGGTCTCTTCAATTCCTCTTCGGTTGAACCCAACAGCAAACTACAAGGGCAATTATAATTGTCTTAATGTAAGATTGCAAACTAACAAGCATCATTTCAAACACGTGACATTTACCAAAATATAATTTAGCTCTGAAAATCTCTAAATGTAAAAACATCTAATTCATAAAGAAATTCTATCTGAAACTTATTTGAAACTAATTTTTTTAAGAAATCAATTCATTTGCAAATCATACTGTGTTATATTTCATCATTAGTAAATCCAACCACTTTGATATTATTTATGTATAATTTCATATCAAATATGTTGTTTTCAATGACAAAGTTGAGCAAGTTCCAAAGAATAAACAAGTCTTGGTTGACAATGAAAACAAAATCTGAGCTCTGACTTCAATTGCCATTGACACATGTTAAAACCAGTAAGGATGTGAAGAAGTTACAGGCAGATAAATATTTGGCCACCATTCTGAGATCAGCTTTTATTAATATCGAAATTTTAATTAAAAGTCGGATTCTTCTTTCTTTTGCAATTAGAATGATGAGGGGAGGGGTCATGTATCTCAGGTGATGAAAATGGCAAACAATGTTAGCTTATGAAAAAGCATGACTTATTTGCAACTAAAAGGTAATATTGTATTGGACCTTTAGAGGTCGTTCAAGTTTGTCCTGTTTATCAGCCAAGAACTTTTTAACAAGCATTGATACTACTTCTTGTAGTTCGTTTTCATTCAAACTGCATGTAGCTTGGATAGGGAAAATGCGATGGCACCAACTGCAGCAGAAAATATGTCCACTGTTAGATTAAAAAAATGGAAGATACTAAAAGCTGGGGAAAGTCATTTAGAATAATTTACAAATAACAAAGAATTATAATATTCTTAAGTTGAAGTTATAGTTCTAATCTAATATAGGATTTTCTAGATTTTAATATTTTTTTTTTATTTATAAAAATTATGCCCCCTCCAAATTTTGGCTCTAGCTCTGCCACCATGAGCATAGACAAAAAAATAAAAATGAACAAGGGATTTCTCATCAATACAATGAAAATTCAGTGAAGAAACCTGATAGGATTATGGATCTAATTGGACCCAATAAGGCTCTAGGTTTACTTCTTTCAGCCTACGTCTACCTTGGAGGGAACTAACATGTATACAGAAAAATAAAAGAGAAAATTAAAGAGAGAAGAGAGAAAACAAATCTCAGATCTGTCTACCTCCAAAGAGGGACAGTGATCATGTTAGTATTGGCAGTAGGTACAAGGTCCACAGGACCTGAGAGTGCAAGCCACACAAGTATGCCTACCATCACAAATATGAAATAGAAAAGAAAGTGGGGGACATGGACTTTATGACAGAATATTGCCTAGTTCCCAAAGCCTTGAGTTAATTATGGTTGCCCTGAATTGTTTGTCCAAACATGCACACATTGCATCCCCTTGAAACATTTTATCACCAAGACTAATAATGTTGAGATTTTTGTTAAAGTGGTGCTACACAGATTTCATTGATCTGTGATACATGATAGAAATCCTCCTTTCCTATGTGATTTCTGGGAGGGGCCAATGATCTGTTTTGAATACAAGGCAGAGAAGAGTGTTAAAAATAGGTATTTCCTATCATCTGAAATTTTCACTTTGGTATTAGAGTCCTTTCCAGTTCACAAACCATGCAAGGGAAGTGATTTACAGGTGGTTGTTGCCACCTACTACCAAATACACCCAGTTTTCCATGTCTCCCAGCTGAAGAAGGCTAAAGGTTGCTCAACCAGTGGAACAGTGGAAGCTGCCCTTCATTCCTTCCCCCAAGAACAGGAAACCAATGATCATTTCCCAATAGACCCTAGAACAATCATGATCACCCAAGTGATCAGAAACATAGGAAGCTTATTACTAAAGTTTCATCTTGTGGAAATCCAAGTTATTGAGGAGGCAACTTGGGAAGAGGATAGCAGCACCCACAGGCAGTGTCCTTCTGCATAGGGGACAAGGCAGTATTTTAGGTGAACGGTATTGAAAGGATTATGGATCCAATCTGGCAAAAAAAGGCTACCGGGTTACTTTTGTGGGCCTAAACCCACCTTACGAGAAAATTAACATATGTACAGCAAACAAGGGGGAAGTTATCTACAGGAGAGAGAAAAGAGATTCAAATCTGTCTACACAAAATATTATAGGGAAAGGGCCTGTTTTCTTTTTTCTTATAAGAATCTTGGGATAATGGATAACCACACCATAAAAGCTAGCCATTGTAGTTGGAGAGCTCTCGGCCTTATAAACCCCACACCATGTTCCCATACTTCCAAAGTCCCATCATACCTTGCAATTGAATCCTAACATTACAGTATTACACCACACACCGCAGCCGTGACCCATCACACCTTGCAATTGAATTCTAACATCACACAATGCCCACAGCTTCAGCACCCACATGGACCAGCTGTGCACTAGCCCTTTGATTATTCCTGAGTGAACATTGCAAGTCTCATACTTCCAATGTGGGATTCAAGTCCTGAACCTTGCAACTGGGATCCTAACACTTTCAGTTTTGGTTTATAGCTTAGGGACAAAGGAATTTTTCTAGTGGGGAGCATCTACTATTGCATATTATGTCTTCCTTTTCCTAAAATCAGATAAGACAATCTCCCTGTAGTTAGATAGGAATTGAATCCTATCAGAACAACAATATACAATGACAACAGAAATAACTAAATGGAAGTTTGGGCAGGTTGTGTTTGAGGTTGAATAGGGTTCTATTGTTGGGAACCTCAATTCCCCCTAATATACTACTTGAGTACTTGACCATCCATTTGCACTTATATGATACGAAGACATGGACAAATAAGTAAAGCTGTAACACTTGACAAGGAACAAGCAACACAACACTATATCACCTCAGCCCAGGGGCATGTCTAACGGTTACAGGTCAAATGCATTTCACATAGCCGTGGCAAGGCATTAAACCTCTATTAATTCTAGCAAAAGAAGCTTCAACCTTCAAGATTACTTAACACAAACATAAAATATCAAGTAATTTCCTCTTCATCAGGCAATAGAAAACATTGGGAAAAAAAGGTACAAATGAATAAAGAAAGCATAATTAAAGAATAGCAAATACTAAAACTCATGCTTGTAAATTCTAAAAAGGCAAGAAAGGTGCATAGGATGGTTGAGTTCAAGCCAGAAATACTTTTTCCCCTCATTTTTCCATGTATATAATGTATAAACCAAAATAGACAGCCCAACAGCAGGACTTCTTTTTTGGGAGAATTCCAGTAAAGCCAAACCAAGACAGTAGGACCTAGAGGGAATAGGGAAGCCAAAACTGGTAAATCAGATCGCATAATAGTTGAACGGTTAACAAGTTCTACAACGTCATTAACAACGTCCAATTAAACAGTTCCCTCTTGGACCAACATCCCCTGGCTTGAATTTTCAAGATTTCCCCGTATTTCCATTGGGTGGCATGGTGGTAGGGGACACAGAATAAGTCTAAACCAGACCTAGCATCATCGACATACTAAACATAAAACAACAATCAAAACATTTTTATCTAATAACATAAGCACGAGCTAGTTCACTTACACCGGCAAACTTACAGTCCCGGACTCCAAAGCTTGAATGATATTAGACACAATAGTAACAGTGTCAGGGTGCGTGTTACTGGGAAAGGTAAGGAGAAGCAACCCATTTCTCGTGAGCTTAACCAAAGAAAGACTAGCTACTCCATCTTTGTCTGCCTCTGCTTTAACAGGACTTGAAAGTTTACCTGCCATCAGAGTCCATGACCATGGCTATCCTACATTGTATCTCAAAACTGCAAAAAAGTGAAGTAAATGAAACTGAATAGTGAATACCATCTGCTCCAGAGTTAGCAGTAGCAGACTCGTCGAAACATTCCTCGGCAGTATCTTGTGTGCATATTTTACTTCTCTTAGAAGTAGTATCTTCTTCATTAGGGTTGTTTAAAGTGGGATAATGACCCGATCCAAGGAACTGTAAGAAATAACTATACATGAGTAGTATTGAAAAACAAATTTGTTGCAGAAACAGAGGAATAATAATTGACCTTGTGAAGGATAGCAATTGCTTCTTTTGTAGCGCTTTTCTCTCGCTCTGGAAAGAGAAATTGAAAAAAATGAAAAGGAAGAAGGTGGAAGGAAGAGAAAGAATGAAAGAGAAGAAACTGAACTGATAGTACAAGTGATGAGAAAACCGGAATGGGAGTTACGGAGAAGAGAAGAGGGAGCGTTGTAATCAAAGCGAGGCAGCTTGATAACACCCGAGTGCTGCTCCCACGGACTCATCCCCTTCTCTTCCGCCATTTTCTCTCTCTCAAAACCCTTTTCAATTTAAAACAAATGTTAATGTTCACACCATTTTAGTAACTTGATTTCTAGACTGGGAAGAAAGGGAATACAAAATTAATTAAATAACAATGCATGTCTTATTTGATCAAAAAAGAAAAGTAAAATGTGTTTTCCACAACTGTACTTTTCCTCAAATTTAGTTTTAATTCTTATACATTTAAATCATTTGATCCTGTATTTATTAAAATATATAGGAATGCAGTCCTTGCGCACTACAATCAAGGGATTAACTACACACTAAATTCACTTATTTTTTAAAAACACATGACCAAATTGATTGATTTAAAGTATAGGCACAAAAACCAAATTTGATTAAAAATAAATCAAAAACATATTTTATCAAAAAAAAAAAAGTAGTCATTTGAGAATCACTTTAAACTATTTTAGTGAATTTATAACACATTGTGTAAAGTTATTAAAAATACTTATGAAAGATAATATTATTTTTAAAAAATGCATAAATGGATAAGATTTGGAAAAAAAAAACTTGATCTGTTTTTTTATCAATAAAAGTTGAAGCCAAATATCAAAAACAATAAATTATACATATATTTAATTAACTAAATTGGACTCCTTTAGTAGTCTCAAAATATTTTATTATCGTGATAAGTATCATAATAAGTAATTAGATTAAATTATCTAACTTGATCTCATAATATTTTTTTAATGTGTATACCATAACCAATACCTAATAGTAATGCTTAAGCACTCGGTAACATTTACATTAAAATTTAATTAAAACAAACTAATATTATAATTATATTATCACGTAATCATAAATTATTATATAATT
>PYAF01005611.1:1063299-1094658 GCA_007407185.1 Glycine tomentella
AATTATATAATAATTTATGATTACGTGATAAGTATCATAATAAGTAATTAGATTAAATTATCTAACTTGATCTCATAATATTTTTTTAATGTGTATACCATAACCAATACCTAATAGTAATGCTTAAGCACTCGGTAACATTTACATTAAAATTTAATTAAAACAAACTAATATTATAATTATATTATCACGTAATCATAAATTATTATATAATTAAAAACTATTATATAATACAAATTAAATAAAATTATTTAATCATCATGTATAACAAAATTATTCAATCATAAATCAATCTACAATAATTTCTAATTATTATTAACATAAAAAATTTGAAATTCCATAAAAGTTATATTAAGATAATTTCTAATTAGTGAACAACTAATATTTTAACAAGTGCATTACATATTAATGTAAAAAAGAAAAAAAAATACATTAAATTAGATAAATGTTTATTTTAACATAATTTTCTTAAAAGAATATATTAAATTTAATCCAGAGATATACATAAAAAGAAAAGGTTGAAATGATTGTAAAAATGGCTAAATGAAAATGTAGTGTGAAAATTTAGGGAGAATAAGTGCTTCCCTTTCTAATTTATAAATATAAGAGTAGATTTAAAAATCTGTGTATCAAAATTAATCTCTTGATATTAATAAGAAAAATGAGAGTAACCGAATAATCATCATTTCAAGGCCGCTTTTGCTCAATGTACAACTGAAAGAGGATCTTGAAGTCTAGCAGTTTGGTTAAGTAGAGAAACCTATTCATTCCTCATGCTCAGATTACAATTTAGAAAGAATAGGGCATTAAAAATTATTAACATGACATCCAAGTTTCAATGAATATAGTCACAGTACAATTCTTAACGCCCAACTGTATAGAGTAATTGAGCGGAATTTCAGTATGAGATACAAATATATAATAGACAAATCCTTTGCCTATGCTATAAGTTTAAAGACTTTTGGGCCAGTCAGATGTTAGACATATTAAACCTACCCATGTGCCTTCAACAAATAGTTTAGACTTCTGAGCAATCCTTTCTAATCCGAATTCTCTTGCAAAGCCACAATCTTTTACAGTTTCCACAAGCCCTTTCTTACAATCAGTAATCAATTATTCATACATCGCCAAGTTCAAATGCCAAATCTTTAAATCGCTCCACTCAAGAAAGTGTTAGCATCACCAAATCACTGGGATGAAGCTCCCTCCTTCTTTTCCGACAGAAGCCTTGAAAAGAAATTGCAAGAGATGCAAACTTATCAGAAAACTGACATACACAGCTCCATTGAGTTAAAATAAATGTCTTACAATGCATAAAAGACAAGTTCCAATTAAGACATGGTGAAAAGGAGCAGCCCCTGTGGGGAGCTGGATTTAGCTAAACAATTACATAGAGGGAGAAATGTTAATAAAACACTCTTTCTAAGATAATGTCTATCGTTATATAAATTTTATGTGAATGCACTAAAATACTTGGGCTCTCTTTTTATTTAGTAAGACCTACATGAATAATAGCGTGTGTGCCAAGTAGAGTATTATTAACAATGAGTCAATGTCTCAATGATAGTGATAAATCATAATAAATCAAGTGTATGTCAGAGCATGGCCATTTTTATACTGTGATTATACAAAGGCCAAGCTAGGTAAAACTAACAATTCATAGACAAAATAGCAATTCGAAAAGAAAGTATCATATCATACAAGTTAAAATAGCCTTTATAACATATGAAACATTAACATCACAGAGAGTAACATCAAATAGAACTGGTTAAAATCATAGCAGTTAAGTTTTGCTTGCATGCAAGCTGCTTACCCCTCTGCCTTTGCCCATCGGGAGAAGTGATAGAGTTGAACAGTCTCATTTGAGGCATGACAAGCAAAAAGTAGATAGTTGCGTGGCTGTACCATCCATGCGAATCTCATGAACAATGCTGAATAGACACACATTGCTGCAGCATTAACAACAAACAAGAGACGCAATAAGCAGCATACCATATGCCAAGAAAAAAAAATCAACATTTTGTAGGAACAGAGATGACAAACCTCCTGTCATGTTGCCAGAGATCATTTCTGGAGGTTTGTTCAAGTCAGCCAATCCCTTTTAATAAAAAAAATTCACATTAGTTTAGACTTTAGAAGTTAAAGGTTAAGACCAACGTGCATTATGAAGAACTATTCAAGTAAATAAATACCGGAGTTTTTCAACAATAACAGATGATCATATGAGTGATACTCACAGCTGCCACGAATCCCCAGTTGGCAATAGGTCCCCAAAAGTGAGTTGTTTTGGGACCAACTGGACTGTTCCAGAATGCTCTGAAGGAGGCCATATAATACCGGTGCTACGATCTGATTTGCCATTACAAAAGTGTAAGATGACTTCAACAGAGCAGAAATACAATACCGATGTATGTAAAATGCAGATAGTTATTTAATTTTAAAACCCAAATAGGGACAATGTAAGACCAGAAAGCACAATGGTTCACACTCCACAGAAAAAGACTCATGACCATGTATCCTTCTACTTATCGAATAACATCCCATTGCATCTAATAGCAATTTCACACTCAAGATTGGGTAAGAAAAAATAAAGCTCAGCAATCAACCACTCAATCTGGGAGACGTTTGTGTTAAAGTCTAACATATATAAGTCCTCTGAATCTTCTATTGATGGTTATCAAAATACTCAAGTAGGTTAGGATAAACTTGTGTATAAGCACTTATTTATGGAGAAGATTATTCGAACAGGGCATTACCAAAAAAACAAAATTTATATGGCACTCTATCTCTCCATCAATTGATTAATGCTAGATATTGGTAAACACTTCCTAGAGGCAACCCTATGAGTATATATATGACTATGAAGGAAGATCTCATCAAACATGCATCCGCCATCCATGATCATACAATTTCTTCGCTTCTCCTTACGTTTATTTAATTTTCATGAACGAAAGGAAGAAAAAAAAATAGTTTTTACTGTGCAATGCCTATTGCCCAAACATTCCGCAAACACAGCATCACAACACTGTTGCAATCCCTTCCATTAATAAATAAATAAAGAATCAGTAGTTATCTGTGGCTAGATTCCAGCAATTACCGGCCAAGAAAATTGATGCAAACAGACAATGAAGTAATATAATTAAAAAGGGATTTAATTAGGTAAAATGATTACAAGTAATTTACAGATTATGGGTGAGAGATCATGCGAAAGAATGGACGAGTAAAGAGATTTGGGAAGCGCAGAGATACCTTGAAATTGATGAAGATAGAAAGAAAGAATGGTGACCTTTGATTCTTTTGCTGTCTTGAAACGGCATCGCCTTTTGCGTTTCATGACTTCATCTCTTCCCCAAGTAGGGGTGTTCACGAGTACGGGAATCCAAATTGATCCAAAATAATTTGAATAGTTTAGGTTAAATCATTTATGTATTTGGGTTAAAATTGAATTGAATTTATTAAATTCGTTCATGTACGGATTAAGTCACGAATTTAAATTGATAGATCCGATCAAAATCAAACTGAATCAGTCAAAATCGATCAAGAATTTTATAGTTATTTGGTTTGTCTTTAAATACTGTTAATATTGAAACTCAAAGTGTTGGAACTTCAAATATTTATAATATTAGTGAATCATATTTTGCTCATTTGTTTTAATAAATCTGGTTGCACCAAAACTTATTACAAGAAATTAGTTTGTAAGAAATAATTGTGATTCAGACTATTATAATAAATATCGTTGAATAATATTTTATTTTAATTTTGATTAGTCTATTTTAGAATATTATATTTATAGTATTAAATGAATCAATTTTACTACTTTTAGACATTTGATAATATTGTGTTAGGATAAATAGTCATTTTTATCTGTAAGTTTCTATAAAATTAATTTGTCAGACCCCAAATTTCGTTTCATCTATGGATAAAATATAATTTAATCTTCATCTTTCTTTTTTTTTTTTCCTTCTAACATGTAAAATATAATTTAACATTGGACCAACACACTTGATTTTGTTCTAACATACTTAATTTTGTTCTAATATGTAATTAAGATAGTTTCTCTTAAAAAATAGTCTTACCAGCTCAAAGGGTACATTAATTAAGCGCATATCCGATGTTGTTAAGTGTCAACTCCTCTCTCAAATATGATTAATTTCTAAGATATAATGATTTTCAAAATCCACTAAATAAAAAGGACATTAAAATTTGAATTTTCATCTTTTAGGAACAAATTTATCATGTTTCTACATATTTAGGGGTAAAAAGTATTATTTACCTTATTGTGTTAATTATATTGGATATTTAGATAAATCATGATATAAAATAGTAGTTCTAAAGAAAAAAAAAGATAAAATTTAAATTAGTAATCCGTTGGTCTGAATCAAACCAAATCGTTCATGAATGAGTTATATTGAATTGGGTTTCAAAAAAAAAATCTGAAAATCAAATAGAACCAATTAAATTTGATTAGATTAGATATTAAATTTGATCAAAACTGACAGGCCTTTCCACACGTAATTAAAGTAACTAATTAGTACTATTACGTAGTAAGTAAGCACGTGTCTACTTTATACGAAAACAATAATAGGATTTACGACAGTTTAGTACTCCCAATACATGTTAAATTACTGCACGTCTTATTTTTTTACCTATAAATCGAAGATTGATATAATAATTCACGCGCTGCTAAATGCCTCAACTAACTGAGTTAAGTTAGATAACTATTATTAGTATTTGCGTTTTAGAAATAAATCCATGGTGAAAAACACAACTACTTCCTCCATTTTTTTAGTTGTCAAGTTTTTTGAGAATTTTTATTCTTATTTATGTGTTGTTTCAAAGTATAAGATTGCATCAATTATTTTTTTATTAGTTATATTCTTATTTGTTTTTATTTTATGAAGTGAAAAGAGAAATCATAAAATATGAAATTTCACAATTGTTTTATTAAATATAATTTTTTTAATTGTTAAAAACAATCTTAAAAGATAGATAAAAGTGAACGAAAGTATTATTTTTTTTATAAAAGTAATGTAACAAATAATCATTTACATTAAATCAATTTTTGTAAGATAGAATTAATTTTGTATATTAACCAAACACATCAATATCATTATAGCTTTTTTTTAGGATTAATTTTATGGATCATGATAATTTTAATGTGGAATATTTATCAATTTTATTTATGATTAATATTTGTTACAAAGTATAGTTGATAATTTATAGTGTGATTTGAATGCAAAATTTTACATATAAAAAGATTAAATTTAATATCACTTGAATTAATATTTATTATTTTTTAAAGATTTAAAGGAAGAGAAATAATCATGATTCAATATTAAAATATCTAAAATTTGTGATTAATAATCATACAAATATAATAGTTTGTGTGTAGTTATAATAACTTGAAATAATATCAATAATTAATGTAAGTTTAAGTAAATTTTGATATGTATAGCTTCATATTGATAAATTTTATTACAGCCAGGAATAGTAATAGAACTAATGTTTCAGTGAAAAGTTTATTTATTAGTAGAGGTAAGTAAAATGCATGGAACGTGGGAGAAGCAACACAAGACTGAAGGGGGAACAGCGTCATCAACTCCATCACACATGAGCCAGCAAGTGTTGCGGCCTCTAAGACAGTGGCCATGGTTCCACCACCACCACCACCACCACCGCACTTGCGTCACCCTTCCCCTTCACCACCTTCTCACCCCTCCACCAAAAACCTCTCACCGTTTTTCGTTTGCCACGGTCGCTGCTTCGTCTCGTCCCAAGCTTCGAACTCCGAAGTCTCCGGTACCACCACCACCCACTGCCGATTCCGATCTGGAGGAGAAGAAGAGCCGCAACCAATTGAAGCGAGAAGCCAGGCGCACTGTCAAGTGGGGCATGGACTTAGCTTCCTTCTCCCCTCCCCAAATCAAACGCATCCTTAGGTCCACTTCTTTTCCTTTCCCAATATACCCTTTTGATTTTCCTCAATCCCCACTTCCCAAAGTGTCATCCTTTCCTCGACATTCAACAACCCCCTCTCCTTTCTTTTGGGTTGCAGGGTTGCTTCCTCGGACCATCTTCTTCTCTTCGAAGCTCTTATGTTGGTTAAGGTCCTTTTTTCCCCCTCCTATTCATGATGAAAGTAGTGCCATCGGAATATTTCATTTATTTATTTGTGTTGTGTAAATGTAATGGTGGATGAGTCTGTTAGTGTTGTTGAATATAAAGTGTTTGCTGTTTTGCCTCAGAGACTGGGACCTGATGTCCGTGAAGGAAGGCGGAGACAGTTCAGTTATATTGGTAATTAATTACCCTGAGAGCATTTTTATTCGGAACTACTAGTATCAATGTTTTGTGTTAGATATTTGGGTGGAATGCATTATGCATTTATGGTGAAATTTTTAGATAGTCTCCGAATACACGTATTCATGTTCCGCCCCAATCTCTATGTGGCACATATTTGAGTCTTTTAATTTTCGAGAAAGAATTAATAACAGTGTGTGTCATGAGCAGCAGATTAATTGAGATAATGTAATAATTTATCGCATTTAGGAGAATTAGTTCATGTGTTTTACTTTTAAACAAACATTCAAACATGATTGAGCTTCATGTCATGTTGTAGATCTCAGATGTGTTTTACCACTCTTTCCAATTTGTTTTGCATTAACTGTGACTCTGTGAGTCTATTTATGCACCTTGGCTTCTTGTGATAAGATATTATGTTGCTATCAATTACTATAGACAACTGCACAATTGTCAATGGATATACATGTGGTAAGTTGATATGATGTTATGTACATTCTGCAGTGCAGCTTCATGTTCTTCATACGTAAATTGTCTCAGGAAAATTACTACGGGAAGTGGATCCTGAGTTAATGGAACGATTAATTAAAGCAACAAAAGATTCCAATCAGAAGGAGCTGCAAGCTTTAACTGGCTTAGGGCCTGATGATCCTGAACCTGAAGATGATGATGACTTGGTAGAATCTGAATCCGAGGAGGATGAGGAGGTATGCGATGGTACTTGAATTTTATACTGACTAGACACGACTCTACTAAGTTGAATGCTATACCTTTGTCTTGTCATTCTCTCACATTAGGGGGTGTTGCTTGCTAAATCTGTTGTATGTTATATTGACTTAATTATGATGTATATTAATTATTATGTCCTTGAGGTGTTTTCTTATTTTTGGAGCATTTTATCAGGAATCTAATTGGCATGATAATCAAGTAGCGAGGTGGTTTGATGGTTTGATCAGGAAGGACATTGAAATCACCAATGAAATTTATTCAGTTCAGGGAGTTGAATTTGATCGTCAGGTAATATTTTGGTTCTGTGCTTGACCAAATAGTGCAAATTTGTGCCTGATTGCGCTTTAAGAATCAAGTCTATTGCCTGGGACTCATTATCATAACATCACATGCGAATTAATTTCAAGAGCTTATTTGAAATCAATCCTACATTCAGGGGCAGCACTATGTACAAACTCATGGGTGATGGCTCTCTCAGCTTTTGAAAAGAAACACTCCCGAAGTTTATGTGTGTGTGTGTATTTTTCTATACAAAATATACTAGAAACCCCGTTTCAAAATAACATTGTTCCCTCAATTTTCCCCTGCACACAATTTTCTCTCTTTCATATATTTATGAGGGAAACAAAGAGACATGGTATATGGGTGGGGGGTAGGGAAAGGGTGTTAACTGTTCAGGTTCACATTACAAAAAATCTCATGCTAATAAAAAATATCCTTTTTCTTTTGCTCTAACATTTATTGTCATAAAAACTTCGTTCTGTTTCTATGATGTTTTTACATATCATACCTATCTTTAACAGGAGTTGCGAAAGCTTGTACGTAGAGTGCACAATACTCAAGAAATGGAGGCTGATAATGAAGAAGAGGAGAAAAAAATAGAGACAGCAACAAATGGGGCTAAGAAGGCTCTCAACCGTTTCCTTCGTGTCCTTTCAAAGAGGATTCCTAATGAATAATATTTTCATTATTTTGATGTGTCATGTCTCGGCTTGAAGAATTCACCAAAAGAGGTATGGTAAGCCATACATTGTCTTGGTGGGATACATGCTACGGAAAATTGTCTATTCTTTTTACGTTGAATGATGAATAATACTCTCAATTTTTTTGTTAAGATTAGACCATTAGATTATAGTGTTCTGCTTTTTGGTTTCTTGGACACTGGCGTCGTCGGGGTCAGTGACATCAACAACTTTAGTGTGTCTGTCAGAGTCAAATTCAAGGAAGGGATATCGAGTGTAATTTGATAAAAAATAGGAAGTGCAAGTGTAATTTACTCTAACGGATAATTTTATCTACTTAGATATTTCAATTGATGTTAGTTAACGACTTTAACAGAAGAGGGTAAAAGTAATGTATAAAAATGGAGAGATATAGGATGTAATTTGAATAAAACACAGAAGATGTGAGTATAATTTATTCTAATTTTTTTTTCTCTCTCTCATCTCTCCTCGTCTATTCCTCTTTTTACAACACCAACCTAACCTTAAATGCTAGACAAAGAAAGATAGTGGGGGAGGAGGCAAGGAAGAACACAGCAATGGCAGCTGTAGTGCCACCTCAACCTCTTCGATGGAAGTACATAGTGTGGTCGTCAACCCAAGAAGGCAAGTCGTCACCTCTATTTTGTCGGTCCTGCCACGATGAGGTACACGATTGAGGAGGACGCGGATAAAGGCTGTGGCGGTCATCACAGAGGCTCGTAATGAGAGCGTCCTTGCCAAAGTTGTTGGGCAAAGTTCGACATTGTGACAACGCACAATTGTTGTCCTCCGCAAGGAGTTGAAAAGAGTGGTGTGGAAAAAAATGATGATGTTGAGGTTCAAGCTTTGAGAACATACTAGTTTTGATGATGGTAAAGGAAGATTAACTTTTTTTGTCTTTCTTCATTGCCTTCTTTTTTTACTTGCACTAATGTTTCCACCGCACTTATATGTTGCAAATTTGGTGTCAATTTGGTTTTTATTCAATTGCTGCATGTTTTGAATAGGATTCTAAATTATAAGCTTATTTTTTGATTCATTCGAAAATATTAGAGAACATAACTATTTTGTAAAATTGAAAAAAATTATGAATTTATATTAACAAATATACAAACAAAAAAAAAAACCAAAGATCACTTTTAGTCATGGTGCATCTTCGTTTTTCATGGAGAAGAATATGTAAGGGAGGAGAGGAAATAGTTGTTGGCAAGAAGGGAAGAGAATGCTGGGTAAAAGAAATCAATATTAACAAAATAGTCTTCGAAATTTTTATGATAAATTAATCCTATCGAGTGAACATTTCATTTAGTAATCTTTTCTCTTGATATTTCAACTTCACATATTACGTGAACAAAAATATTATACTTGATTAACAAAATAAATTATCAATATTCAAAATATAATCAAAATTAAGATATACTAGTATTTACAAGAAATGAAAATATTATAAATAAAAATAAAATGAAAGGCTAAATCTAGGAAAGGTCGTATGGTTTAATGAATTATGAAGATGAAAATAATTCTTAAAAAATTTCTTATTCAAGAATGAGAACTTAAATTTATAAGAGTCTAAATACTTTAAAAACTACCTTTTTCTTGTAGGAAATTCTTTTAAAAAATATGATGTGAATTTTCATTTGTTTTTGGAAGATATAATGTTTTCTAATTTTTCATAGAAAACGCTAGCTGATTTGGTGGAAGCCAAAAACAATTATATGGATAAAACACGATCATAATAATTTTTAATGTCATTAAATTTTATAATGATTTTTTAAAAAAAATTATTTTTTGTGAGAATCATAGTGAAATACAGGAAAAAAAACGATTCCTGGAATTACCTAATGACATAAAATTTTGTATGTGCCTATCACTGCAGATGGAGTAGATTGTGTCCATTTTTATTCTTTTATTTTCCGTTTCCTTTTATGAAGCTGCTTGTGAGACCCTCTCCCTGAACTTCAAATAAAAAACGCTGTTCCTATCCCTGCACATGGACTAGATTGTGTCTAGTAACATTTTATTCAGTTTAATATTATAATACAATATTAAAATCCAACTAATTCAAACCTAATTTTTTTTTCTAAAACTATTATTCGTAACAAAATTTTCCATCCGAATTTTTAATACGAATACACTTTTCAAGAACTTTAAACAAGGTCCCTAATAAAACTTTAATATTCCTCTTCTACCAAGAATCTATGCAATCCATGATCTGTCAATCTTAATCCTACCCGTTTCAATTTCGCTGGGAAACAATTTTTATTCTTCCTCGCATTTGTTCAAAATTTTGAATTCGTACTCTTCGTGTAGGAACTTTTTTACTGTCTAGCACGGCTGGACTGATCTGAAATGCATGTCTAACAATATTTTCTGACAAACTAAAAAGTAAAAACGAATTCTTTTACTTAGCCTATCATTTTTTTCTTTTTGAAAGATTTTACTCCCTCCATTCCAAAACTATACATGTTTTAACATTTTAGTTTGTGTTATAATGGAATTGGTTAAGGAACCCAAGGTCCTGTTTGGGATGAATTTTAGTTGAGTTTCAAAGTTGTTAAAAATAATAAGTTTTTAGTTTTTAAAAAAATTTAAACCAAATTTTAATATATGATTAGTTTTAAATAAACTCATTTTGAAAGTTTCATAGAAAAACTAAAAACTACATACTTCATTGTCCAAAAGTTTTTTGTTAAGCAAAAGTAAGAAAAAATGATATTATATACAATATTACCTTTACATATGGAAAAAGATTGTTTCTGAATTCGAACTCATGACCAACAAATCACCAAGACACAACTTCACTGTTGTGTTAGGTCTCACCCTCATTTTGAAAGTTTCATATCATATTTAAATTAGTTTGAGTGTCTTTGTGTGGTGGTGGATGACAATGGTGATAGTAGTGATGTCAACAATAACAATGTCAGTAGATATACCAGTAATATTACGATGATAGTGGTACTGACAATAATGGTGGTGGTGATATCATGGTAGTTGGTAGTGATAGTTAGTGGTGACAATGGTGATGATAGTGACAGTGAAGTTTATGGTGGTGGCAATGAAGGGGGTGATATTAGTGGTAGTGGTGGTGATAGTGATAGAGGTGTTATTAGGTAGTGGTGACAATGATGGTGATGACATTGATGGTGTTGGTGGTGGCACCATGTGATGATGATGTGATGGTTATGGTGGTTGCGACGACGTTGATGGTGGTGGTAACAATACTAATAGTGATAGTGATGTCAATGACAATGATGGTGGTAGTCAATTATGACAGTGACAACAATAGTGATGATGATGACAAAGGTAGTATTGGTAGTAGTGATAATGGTGATATTGATGATAATAGTAATGATAATAACAACAAAAAATATATCATTATCAAATTGTGAAAGATGTATTTTTTAAACTAAAATCAAATTCAAAAAATATTTTTTCTTAATTTTGAAAATAAGTGTGAAAGTATTTCAAAAATGATTTAATAACCATTTCAACCTCATTTTGACAAAACATTTTATTTTAAAGTTACATTTGAAAACAAAAAATCAAAAACTCAATCACCCAAAGGGACCCTAAAATAAAAATGTTTTTATTGGAAGACAAAAAATTACACTTCCCATGATTTTTTCTCTTATAGTTTACATAATAAATATTTTTTCCTTTTTAATTCCTTAATGTCTAAGGGCATTGATTAACAAGACTCTTTTAGTATAGATATTTTACAAATCCAAGACTAAATTTACAACTTTTTTTCAACTATACCCTTGTTTACAATTATTAGTGCATTAAATATTTTTTGTTATTTAAGATAGCCACCGATAGCTAACCACTCATCAATGAGAATGTCCACTTAACATGATTAAATAGGGGTATTGTAGTCTAAAATTTTATCAAGTAATACTTCTTAATGAATGTGTACTAACCTTTACCATAAATAGTTTTGGAATGGAGGGAGTACTTATCAGTGTCCTCTCTATTAAAATATAAATGAGACACATTGTTAATATCTCGTATGAAAACACAATTGCCAATAAAATTGGATTTGTCAGGTAACTATAAAACCCAAAAAAGTAAAGACTTCCTCAAAAATCCAACTATCACCAGCATTAATTAACTTATACATGTACATCAACAAAACTTGTGTCGTCTGGTATTCCTCTGCCAAACTCAAGGCATTTGAATGCACATAAATATGCAGAACCTCACCTATACTTGGGGCTTGCTCCATCATTTAGGTCTAAAAGCTTGCAAAAATGAATCTGCCATATACTCGTTATGATGACATTTTATTTTGAATTTGCCTATGAACATGTATAAGAAACTCTACATAGGAGAAGCCACCTGCGCTCTTGTCTTCTATCATATACGAGAAGAATAGCATTCCTGATGGATGGTAAATAAGAAAGGTTAAGTTAAAAAATCAAGAACAATGTACACCATCATAATACAGATTTCTTTCTTCTATTTTAATACTTCCTAGTCTAAACTAGTCTAGCATACTAACTACTAAGCTTAGCAAACAATGCAGCATTTGATTAAGATTTCCTGACAAAAATGCTCTATTGAAAATTTAGCAGACAAGTTGTAAATTAAGTCAAAGCATGATTGACTGACTAACCATATTGCTTTTGAACTTGAAGCTAATATTTCTAATTGTTAAAAACAATGTTTTATTCTAAAAAAATGTGTTTTGGTCATGTGAGGCAACTAATCGCTACAACATAGCATAAAGTAACTCTGGAAAGAAACTAAAATCCTAGCAATGGGAGAGCCTAAATCCAATCAATAGATTCTACTGCTGCCAGTATATATACTGCCTACATTACAAGTACTGCTCGATGATATACCAACCCAGAAAAGTTTCACACATTGAGCATGTATAAAAATCAGGAAGAATGCTTGGGGTCAAAGATTATGAAAGATGGTTAATTAAAATGTTCGGTTGGAAGTCACAAAGAAAACTAGTGTGTTTGGTATTTTTAAATAAAATTAAAAAAGGTTGTTCGTTTGGTGTGAATAATGCTGTGGACATCCTCAAGTGTTGGACACCAAGTAACAGAAAGCAATGTTTTCCAAGAAACACAACACTGGCTCAAGAAGCAAATATTACCAAAAGAGAGTAAGCAACATGTTTGAAGACTAATCAATCGGAACAGTGAACTTTTTCAAAAGCCGGAAAAAAAATGAAACATTGCTTATACGATTGGGGAATGAAGCCATGTGTTTTATGTTATAAATTAACTTTTTATGCTAGTACTTAAATATCCAGCTGCATTAAGCAATAAGCAACCAGGTTTACGCAATCATTCTAATGCACTGACCTGATGGATCTCCTTTCCTGCATAGCTTGAACCTGCCAGAGAGTCAAAAAGATTATTTAAAATTTGCATTTTCAGTCATCAAATCACATGAAAGATTATTTTGTCAGGTCTCAAACATGCTATAATTGTCGAAACAATTAACTTACCGGAGGTAGGAACATCTTTGCCGCCGTATCTCATTTACCACTTCATTTAACTTCTTTGATAGTGGATTGTCGTACTGCTGCAATACAAACTGGTAAAACACGATTGTTAATTTTGGATTGCCAGTTCTAAACCATAAAAGACTAGAAAAGCCTTAAAGCAACACGATTAAAATAACTGTTTCTTTCATCACCCAAAAGAGTCCTGTGACTAAAATACATACACCAGGCTATGATTTAAAGATGATAGAAAATTCCCTTGAAAAAACCCACAGTTGGGGGTAGAATTTGACACAAAATGTGCTGTTAGACAGACACTGGCAATAGGAAATACAGGACTGCATGGAAATTACCAGGGTAGGGACTTTGTCAACTGTAGCAACACCAAACAGTTTCTGCACAATGTCTGGATTCACAGAGTCTCCAACATATATCAAACAATCATGACCGTTTTCAAGAAGATATATTCCATCATCACTGATGTGTTCACTAGAAAGAGGAAGAAAGGGAGGAATAACAGAGTCTTCATCTTCCTGCAATTTATTAAAAAACTGTTAGTCTCAAGAAGTAATATAAAGATGAGGTCGGGTTTGCTAGGCACCACCACACCAATGTAAAACATATAAAAAAAACATCAATCATGTAACTCTTTTCATCACCTAGCTTACTATGCCCACAAAATCTCATATTAATCAAATAGCATCTACCACATGCCTATTTTTAAAAACAGGCATTTGGTATCATTTTCAAAATTAGATACATTATCAAGTTCTGATTAAGTACTTTATAATATGCCATTCAATCAAACGTGTTTTGTACAGAACATCATGATTTTTCATAATCATATATTCTTTTGACATGATTAATCAATATACCTTTGAGTCAAGATCATGGATAGCCATCATCCTAGGATACACAAGTGGTATTGCTAATGGAGCAGAGATAGAGGATACATAGTTTATCCAAAATGACCGTTCATCTATCTTTCCTTCTGTTTGCAACCCTGTACTCTTAGTTAATGCTGAAAAATAAATGAATAATGAATTAGCACCACTTGTACGGGCCTTCTTAAGGAGATCATATCATCAAAGTTTAGAATTTCACTAATCAAGATTGGCCATTGACAAATCAAGCAAAAGTAAATCAGCTTTTGATAGTCATCATCTATTCACTAAAACATATCCACAGTATTATCCAAAAAAACACAGGAAAATTTCTTCAAATGACATCTTCTAAAATGCAGTATTATCCAATTTTGATCACACTAGTTAGTGCCTTAGTGGCATATCAATGTAGGAGTGAAAAAAATAAAAAAATAAAAACATAAAAATATAAAGAAAAAGATAATTGGTTAAAGATGATCTGATTGATATGCAAGATAGAATAAAACAGATGAAGAAACTATGATAAATAATATCTTTAGTTTCACAGCATTGTTCATCAGAAAATTTCTGAAATGCATGAAAATTCATACATACCAAGTGTGTACAGGGGCAAAAGCTTTAGTGCCTCCGGAAGAATAAGTTGTCCAGATGAGGATACAGTAGCACAAAATTTACGGTATGAAAATAGTGCATTGATGCAAAGGTTTGTCACTTGTTCCCTAACAAGTGGTAGTGGCTTTGACGGAATCTCACTAGCAGCTACAGGAAAAAAAAGTGTTAAAATTCCTCCACCCAAAAATTATACCTATAAACACCATCTAAAATATGAACAGAATGACACCACCTGACCACCATGGAAACATTTAAAAGATATAAAGCCAACAAAATTCAATATAGAGCTGTTAACACTTAAGAGTCAATATCTGGCAATCACAATTGTCAAAAATAGAATAATGGTTATGGCAATGCATAACAAGGATAAATGATATATGTACCTTGCTTCAAGAAACAGCAAAATTGAGTATCCAAGTCAGCTGCACGGAACAGATTACTGAGCATACTAGTGACGGGCAGAGACAAGGTTATGACACGTATTCTTCTTTGGCCATACACAGTTGTGTAAAGAAGGGCACACTGAGTAATGAAAAGAATACATAATCAGAACAAAATGAGTAGAATATTTTCATCCACAGTGACTAACAAGTTTCCAAGAGTGATATAAGGTGAATTGACGATCATAAAACTGTTGGAATAAACTAGAGCAGTAAACCTCCCAAATACCTGAATAGAACATTCTGATCCATCCTGTAACTTATCATCATGTTTCAAAGTTACCATGAAAGTTTTGTCACAGTCAATCTGCACAAAAGAATAATTAGGCCACAAGTTGACTATGCCAAAGTATCTTTATGGAATTCTAGTTTTGGTCAACATAAGAAGAAATGACATGGTACCACTTGTAACTATGCAAGTATATAAACACAACAGACAGTATATCAAATCTTGTTTACATCTATTTCTAGGAAAACTAATCTAGCAATACCACCCTCCCCATCTCTTTTCTCTTTTAATTGTTTCCTAGAAAGCTGATTGATGGCATCCACTCAAATAAGCCAAAATAGTAAAATACTAAAATGTAGTGTGCAAATAAAATAACAAAATTCACCCGCAATTTACCCACAACTTGAAAAAAAAGTAAATAAAATTCAAGCCTCCAGCACTTCAGTTCTTTAGTATGCAATAGCTATCGATTAAATCAGTTCCATCAGTGATGATGACTTTCCAAATCCTAAGAACAACCAACTTCATTAAACAGAGATCTTCAAGACAACTCCCTTAACCCTCAATTTTGTGCAACCTTGTTTGTAACAGGAAAAATGTGTGGAAGGTGGAATTTTTAGGGGTTGGTATCTGACAGGGAAATACAAATGGAAGAAGCTAACTCTAGTTCTCAACAACAGCAGGAAAATTTCAGGCAGGGATTTGAGAGAGAAATTAACAGAATATTTTTCTATTGATGATATAATGATCTTAGTAGAAGTTAGTATTATTTTCCCAATAACAAACGTGTAAAATTTTCATTAGAATTGGAGGTCACTACATCAAATAAAAAATGAATTCCACCCCGTCCTTTCAATTATATATCTATCTATCTGCATAATCTACACATAATCCAAAAATATTAACTGAATCTAAACAATACAACAACGTCTAGTTGGTGACAATATTGATTGCATCTACCTAGTATACAGCTAGCTTAAGCGATTATGGAACACTTGTGTACCACCCAAATTCAAATAGTCTTGTTCAATGAGAATTAATCCTGGGAGTTTAGACATTTTTATTTATATTTGAATTGTGATTTGACAAATATCAACATGTCAGTTACATCATACAATCTAAAATGTCAACAGATCTCAATATCATTTAATCATCAATGTGTTCATGCACACACAAAAATAAAAATATGCTTAAGTTTGCCTATACACATGCATATAGTTATATCCAGAATCTAGAAAAATATACATACCCCGGGTAGGTCGACATCAGTTGGGATGCGTTTACAGAAGTTGCCATAGTATTCCTGCACTTGGATACCCTGGCAAAAGAACATAAAAGAAAATTGCAGAGCCTATATGTTGTGTGACAAGGTAGCAAAGAAAGTGAAACAAACAGACTACCTGACTGCACCTCACTCGCATTACAGCCTCAAAACCTTGTGGCCTAGTGATGTTCCATCTAAGATCATTGTAAAGTTTTGCAGTATCAGAAAGAGCTGAGAAGGGGTAATAGTAATACACCTGGAAAAAAGTGAGAAGTTACTTTAATATGTAAAACACATAATTGAAAGAAAAAAACAGTAAATGAATGTAATAAGTGATGTAGATTAAAACACACAATATTAATTATTACATAATATTATCACTTTTAAATATTTTCTTCTGATATGAACTTTTGACTTGTGAACAATCATAGAAGCCTTAACAAAGATGGTACCATTGCAAAACCCTTTGTGATTATACACACACACACATATAAAATTTTCAATTACTTCCCCCTTTAACTCCATTTCCTTCATTAAAAATTTCCAGCAAGTGGTTAAAAGCATCCCTGGCACTTTCAAACAGATGATTTATACACGTAGAGTAGATTAAAGATAACACTTATTTCTTCATCCTCAGCAAATAGCTGATCAATTCATTTAAAAAAAAAAAAAAAACAATGAAGGCTAATACTTAAATCATTTACTTCAACGATAGAGCCATAAAAATTCATGTTTACCTGTCCACCAGTAGTCCGTGGGATAGCAGATATGGAAGCAATGTCTACATAAGTCTGAGTAGTCACAAACACATCAACACAAACCTGCAGCATGAAAAAATAATTATACTTAACTGATCCATATCAAGCCGACCATCAAACAAGCTCACAATAAAAATCAACCAGTAACCTCAACCAGAGATAAAAGTAATGCCTGAATCACAAGCAAAAGTACTCAAGGTCAACCTGATACTCAGCAAATTCAAATGCCAGTTCCTTGAATGCTTTGTCTGCTGGTTGAAGTAACTTATGGGCTTCCTGAAATTCGACAAGAATGGGATTTCATTGAAGAATATGCAAAAACTATCAGCACCAAGTAGAACAAACAAAACAATATCATATGAATCATCAACAACATAATATGCATATGAATATTTTACATATTTGCTAATATAAATCAAATGTCAAATATTACATCTATGAAAGTTGGTATTCATTCCATTTTCATCACTAGATACAATGGGACTTGCAAATATTTGGAATTAATCTCATCCCATGTCACCATCTATCAAGGTTGAGCTTATAACAAGGAAATGACATAAATAACAATTGATATATTTTCTATTAAATAGAAAAGAATCAACAATTCAATAACCAAATTGAGACAAATACCTTTTCACCTGCAGAGATATTTGTTCTACCTTCAGCCTCTCGTGCAGAAAGTGCACCAATGCCTATAGATGGCAAGACTGGAAACAACAGACCAAAGTCATGAAAAATACCAAACATACTAAATGATGAACCACGGATATGGTCTTGCAGAAAAGAAGGGAATAAAGAAATGGACAAGATAAAAACAAAATAATGACAAGAAACTGAACAAAAGATTGAAGGGAAGATCCAAACAAGCATACAAATGAAGGTCTAACCACTAGGAGCAAACAAAAATAATTCTAACATTACTCGAGGTGTTAAATATTTAATGGCATGAACAATTAATGGCAGGACCTAAAGGCGCAGGTTTTAATGCAAATAAAAGCTTTTAGATAATGTCAATGGTGCTCTTTACTCTTAGAATGTGAGTTTTGGGCCTAACTCAACCCCAAAAGCTAACTCATAGGGTGGGCTTGAGCCTCACATATATACTCTATCTTGGTACTATCTCTAGCCGATGTGAAACTTAGGTTTTTCAAATATTTAGTGTGGACTTCTTTCATGCTGCATCAACATACCATATTAATCCTTTTATTTATTCAATTTCTGTCATTAAACTCTGTTTTTTAAACAGATTTTTTTAAAGATATTCTTTCATTTTAACTTAATGTGTAATTCAGAATATTTGTAACTTCCTAATTTAGATGCTGACTTTTACTAAAGTCATATCCAAATTCCCAGAAAGAGAGACAAAGAATTGGTCACATAACAAATGTGGCAGATGCATACTTTCAAGCAAGAAAATTAACATAACATGAATTTATATATCCCATCCAATCATGACCAACTTAGGATGTTGATACCAAAAATTATGTAATATAAAGATAAATTATTTAACAAACATATAAGCTGAGAAACTCACCTGACTGGAAAACCAACAGCTTTCCTCCAGTGTCCTTCATTGCAAGGAAAGCCGCCTAATAGAAAAAAAAAAAAAAAAAAAAAAAAAAAAAAAAAAAAAAAAAAAAAAAAAAAAAAAAAAAAAAAAAAAAAAAAAAAAAAAAAAAAAAAAAAAAAAAAAAAAAAAAAAAAAAAAAAAAAAAAAAAACAGTATAAGCATTAACATATTTTCATATAACATTTTGATTTTTCTGGGATAGAGGAATGTGTCAAATTGTCAAACTTAGTAAGAGGGCAGTAAAAATAATGGCAAATGCCAATAGCCTGTTAGGAATCCTTTGGTTGCTAAAGCATACGACAAAAGAATTAGATAAGTAATAGGGAATGGAGAACCTAAGCAACGAATAGAATGTAAGGGGCAGAAGAGGTATGTGGAATTTGGGGTGTAACTACCTTGCGTACATCGCCAACGTGAATGGAAAATGTGAAACAAGGAATAAGTTATGAGGGACGAGGTTAAAAGGAAGGGAAGGATTATGCAAGGAGGAATCTAATCATTGAGTGATAGTTTGAGGCCTTAGGGCAGGGAGGAAGCAGAGGGATTGAAGAGCTAGAATCCATTTTCATTTCTGTTCATGTTTTACTTCTGTCTGTTTCTGAGAGACTACAGAGGACTACCTCGGCAGTAAGAAGTTCATTCTCCATATTTTCCTAAATAAATCCAACATACTGGCATTTACAAGAGAAAAAATGAGATTATAAGAAAAGGAATAAATATGCAAAGGATAAGTGTATGACAGAAAGGTATTAGCATGGAAGAACAAAGGGAAGTCAAAGTAGTTAGTTTTGACAGTTAGAACAGTTAGTTAGCTATGAGGGATTAGTTATATAACTAGGGAGAAATGGAGAAGGGTAGGGGGACAATTCAGGGAAATGTATTTCAAGAGAACCAAGCAAGTTCTCAATTGTGAAAGGAGAAACCCTTTGTGAAGGGGAAATCCTCAAGAGAGATTTTTCTCCATGTTCTGTTCACTTCAATCAAACAATAAAACAAGTTTTTTCTTTACTATGTTTCTGAGGAGCCCCTAGACTCAAAACGGAACCCAAGCAAAAAAAAAAAAAAAATACAATTAAATAACAAAACCCTTCAACTTCCATGCATACCACACAAAGACACCCTGTGAAACTTAAAATGCTATACATCATAAAGACATCCTACATAAAATGAGGAAATTAGAGGGAGAGTGTAAATAAAACCACAGAAATGCAGCAAGTTAGGAAGTTAAAGACTTCAGTTATGGTTGCTCCTTTATTATCATTCCCTTGTTTTGGGAATTAAATATAAAAAGCAAGCATTAAAAGGCTTCCAAGGAGCTTTGGAAGTATGAAGGTAGAGTAAATCTAACAAGAAAGAAATTATATTAACATTAAAAAAATTCTGATCCCAACTCTACAACTATCTCAGCAAACAACAAATAAAGATAAGTACAACTTTAAAGCAAAATAGAATGAATACCTTGATAGCTGCACCAAAGGCTGATTCAGAGGTTCTATTATTTTGGAACATGGTAGGAATGCTTTCCAGAAGTAATTCTAAGTGTTGACGGCACTAAGTATGAAAGAAGAAAACCAATTAGGTGAAGAACCATACTAAACAAAGGAAAATAAAGCAAAGTAAATACATCCTCTAATGATCATTTATCTACCAAAATTCTGCAAGCATGAAAATATTTGTAACTAACCTCAGATAATGGAACAATTACGTCAGTTTGCAAGGGGGTATAAACATCTTGGACATCAGGAACAATGAGCATCAGTGGCTACAAATTTTAAATTTCAAAATCAGCCTGAGAATAAATTACTCAAAACTGTAAAATGCAAAGAGCCAGTTATCTAAACTAATTACTCAATTACTTAGAACTGTAAATAGAAATCTCTCTAACAAGTTTAGAAGGAATATTCAGTCACACGTTAAAAACATCAATATAAACAAATAATAATAGATCACCAATGCTTCCACTACGCAGAAACAGGAAAAAAAAATGATGCAAAAATGATTGCTCAGTTTCCTTGACAGCAATTAACTGTGCAGTCTGTGATATCATTCACCCTCTAAAAGCAGAATAATTCAAATTAAAGAAACATACTGGCATTTATAACAAATTTTTCCATCTTCAATTGCACATAAATAATATATTTTTTCTAAAAAACAAAAACAAGAACTTACAACTAAATTTTCCAAATCAATGTGTACTTTTGTAAGTTCTTGTCATAAACAAGAAACAATTAAATAATATATTTGTGTACTTTTGTGCTACCTGCTGCAATGCACGTTTCAAGTTGTAGAAATGAATTGTTGAGTCAAAAGTTGCAACTCCCACCAATGTGCGAGGACCCTCCTGTAGCAACAAGACCAAAAAATTTAGACATAAAGGGTATGTCAAACAAAATGAGATAATTGTAAGAATCTCTGGTCACAACACAAAAGGAAAAAATCCAAAGCTTCCTAATAGGGAAAAAAAACCATTTCAATATTCTTTATCTGCTAAGTGCTTGTGGGAGATTAATACAATCACAATGTGCTATCTCTTAAAGCCACTAGTATAGTATGACTCCTTGAATGAGAAAGGATGAAACAAAGATCTGAAGCACATAAACTTCTCCCTTTTAAGCCTCCCACTCTCATTCAGTTAGGGACCTAAAAAGAATTTAATTTAAGCTCTATAATATATATACGTTGTAGAGCATGTGTGGTGAATGTAAAGAAATCACAAGTATAATTACAAATGATGAAGAGAAATAAGGAGAAAAAATTAAGTTAACTCATTCCTGGTTGCTAGGAATAACATCATTCTCACTTCCAAGTTCAACAAAACACAGTCTAGAATTTGCACTAATGACCTAACTCAATCCCACAAAACCAGCTTGTAAGAAGACTAGGTGAGGACTGCCCAAGCCTTATAAGCATTACTTAGGTCATATCTCTAGTCAATGTGGAATCTCAACCACCTAGCCAACATCATGGTGGCTACACATTACGATGCTTCACTCAATCTTTCTAGTCATCCCCTCAATAGGTAGCCCTTTCCAAGACATTGGCAACTAACTAGGCTGCAATTAAGGTGGGCTAGGAGTGAAAAATCTTAAAGTTCTTATCTTAAAGATATTTGAGTACCAATATAAACAGAGTATAATGAACCAATGAGTTTCAGTCCAATGAAGCAAAAGAAAATTTGGAAAATGTTAAGCATCAATGCATCATACAAACTGTCATATATAAATGATTGATAAGTTGTCTACAGTTAGAACTCACAGGAAGGTCGTTGTCTTTAATAACTCGAGTTATGGCACTGCAAGCTGCAGCTGTTGCACCAGTTTGAACAGCATTCATGGATACATCAATGAGAAAGAAGTATACAGCAGGCATTGGCTCACGGACCTACAGAAAATAGTGAATCGCACACCAGTCATCATCACAGACACTAATTGAAGAAACAAGAATAACAGAAATGTAAAACTTATTCCAGACTGAAGCATAAACTACTTACAGACATAAAATAAATTAAGCCAAACATAAAAAATCAACCACACATTATCAGTATACCGAATATCAAAGAAACATGGCTCAAACAGATATTTATAAAACAGGCAGCAATGGCATAATAAATGAATAAGCATAAAGAACAAAATTGTCTCTATTTTATTTACAGTTGATATTGGGACAGAGAGATTTTCTATATATTTACAAAAGTACAATTGCTCAAGAATTATTAGGTTTAGATATTTAATAATCTGTTATCTGTTAATAATTTTAGGCTAGGAACATTTTTTTTAATTGAAATACTAGATTAACCTCACCTGGTGGGATAAGTCTGTGTTAAAATAATGGATTAATTCTAAAATTTTAATGTTTCCATTGGGGCTTTAGGCTATTTAAATGTTACTGGGTCTAATTTTCATATTTAGGCCTCATATTAGTTATTATAAGTGGGGAGCTTAAATACCATAAAAGCACCAATTTGTTCTCAAGCCATGTGAGAGAAGTTCAGGAACTTTTACTGGAAAAGACCAGTGGATTATCTTATTTATGAAAAACACCTCACCTGATTACCTCTGGAATAATTAATCCTATTATGAAGTAATGCAGTAATCCTTTTTCGTGAAATGAGATCATCCTATGGTCCTAATATCAACTTTCAGGCAGTCACAGTTGCTATCTTATTAAATTCCACTTATGCATATTCAAGTTTAGTTTCTTTTCCAATGGTTATCAAACTCTCGAGTTAACACTTAAATTCTTACGATTTTACGAGCCTATGTAGACAACACGAGTTAACTTTCTAGTAAACTCTGTTTTGGGTAAACTCATGTAATTTCACATAAACTCTTGAGTCAATTAGCAAGTCAACAAGTTTGAAATCGACTATAATTTGGAGCAGTCAGGGGTCGGGCTGAGCCCAAACAGAGTGAAAATTTTGCAATTGGTTTTAAACTTGACCCGGCCCACTCGGGTTGAACCCATGGTGAGCCACGTTGACCCAGCTAAAAAGTAACCTATTAGTATTTTGTAATATTTTTTAAAGACTTTAATGGGTTTTGTTCATTTAACTAAAAATAGAGTAAAATATACCTAAAATACACTCTTAGTATTTTGTAATATTGTTCAACATTATTTTATTTAGTATTTTGTTCAAGACTATTTTTAAAATTTTTGTTATTATAATTCAAGACTTCTAGCTTGTGATAATATGTCTAGTTGTGGTGAGTGGATAGTGAAAGATTTAATTTAACTAATTTTTTCTAATTTATTTTTCTAAAAAATTGATTTTTTTTGTTGAATTTTCTTTTCTTAAAAACAAATATGTTTATTTTATTTAGGAGGTTTGGTGGGCCAACCCGTTTAACCCACAACCCATGGTCAGCTGGGCAACTTTTTTTCTAGAATCAATTTAAAGTAGGTCGGGTTGGGTTGACCCGTTTAAGGGTGGGTCAAGGTGGGCAGGGCCAGCCCGTTTTGACAACTCTACCTTAATTCTTACCCCACAATGACAATATTTTACCATGATTCATAATTTGAAGAAATTAACTCCTTTTTAAACTGCTTTCACTTTAATAACTTGAGTTTTTAAGAATTTAAATATAATTTGGTCATTTATGTATTTTGATCTTATATAGTACTAATGTACTACTACACTTTATTATTGTGATTTGCTATTTGGCTTTATTATGAGGTTGAAATGTTAAATTATTGTTGTGTTAAGAGTAGTTTGTTAAGTGTATATGTTATTAATAGTTTTTTTAATATTACTTTTTCTATAATGTAAACAATTAGGAGTTTACAAGTCGAGTTTACATAAACTCTTGAGTTTGACAATCTTACCTACACCTTAAATTTTTTCGTAACGTGTATTTCAACAACCGCCAACCAGTAATCGTGTTTTAAGGCTAAGGCTAAGATTAAGAAGGACCAGGTTTTAACCATGAAGGACTAGATGTCATCTCAATTTCAACAAATATTGAAAATTCAAACTATTTAAATTGATCATTTTTCTAATGGTAAACAATCAATAAAAGAAATAAACACTCAAAAATCCATATTCATATAGCCTTGTGTGTGTGTGTGTGTGTGTGTGTGTGTGTGTATATATTGTATATAGCCTTGTATATTTTACAAATACTAACCATGAATTCTTTTGTAGCAACAAACTCAACTGTTCCTCTACACAACTCAGGCCTTTCATCAGCATCTCTACGCCGACCATCTGGACCTAAATTGCAGTGGTAGTCCCGTGGAGTTTCATCACTAAATCCTGTAACAGACATATATCAACAACAAAATGTTTCATGTCACAAAAAGACAAAAAGCAAAATATTGAATAATCCTATCATAAAGAAGCTAGAATAATGAGAAAAATAATGAGGCAAAATAAGTGGTCCAGTGAATTTAAAAAAAAAAAAAACCCTAAAAGCTTGATCAGAGTTACTTTCCATCTTAATTGCACATTGTAGGATCACATGCAACACAAGGCTGTTTACCCTGATATGTGTGCCATGACTCATGCATACTTGATCAGAATCTGTTCTTACATGTTCTTCTGCGTTTATGAAATTGTTCAGCCTTTTTGATGAATGAGGTATCTTAAGTCCTTTGGATAAAACTTGGGGGACTAGTTTTAGTGGTTTTGGTAGATGGTAGAATTGAAGAGGCTAAATTTTTATTGTAACAAACGATATATGCTATTATTTGATGACATCTCATTGACACAGCAGCTGATTTTTTTTAAAGGGTTTTCCTTAACAGATATGAAGAGGAATTAGGCAGCTTTGCTCCATTGATGTCTTCTCTTTCTCTCTTGTTACATTATATTTCCTTTTTTTCTCCTAAGGAGGACCCCTCATCATCCCCTAATCACATTTAGAGTGTGTTTGGGTAAGGATCGTAATTAAGGATTATTAAACAAGTGTTTATCATGTAAGCATTTATATTTAAGGGTTAAAAAATTTTCATATAAGTTGTAAGCTGTTTTTATAAGCTATCCTATACAAGTGCTTATGTCATAACTCATAAGATATTTTCATAATCTAAAAACAACTTATTGATATACAAGTGCATATGTCATAAGATAAGCCTAAATAAGTTGTAAATAAGTTCTACCAAATACATCCTTAAAAGTAAGCATTAACTAACTTGTGCCTCAAAAGCGGAAACTTGTGATACAAGCAACAATTATCAACCAACCACTATTAACTTTACCCGCCAATGACAAAATAAAGCTTCCCATTTCTCCTCTCTTCATATTCCAAGGGAAAGCAATGTAAAAAATTATATCCCATGTCATTGGCAGCTTCAATAGTATATGACAACAAACAACAGTAGGATGAGCAATTGTATAACAGATATAATAGTACTAACCACACAAGTTGCAGATGAAACGTCTTCCCTGATCAATGAATTTCATGAAGGGATTTATGTAAGCCTTGCAACGTGAGCAACGGACAGGACCACTTTCCCCAAAATCAACAACCTATAATAGTAGGTATTCAGCCAAAAGATTTATTTAAAAAATCTACATGAATTCTTCAATGAAGGCAATATGTCAGAAATAACAAAGAGTGAACTTAATGATAACTGAGTGAACTAAGTGAATATTATAACATAGTTTACACTCACCACTACAACTGTACATAAACAGATTTGAAGACAGTATTTTTGGGCTTAAAAGCAGTCACTGATCTAATTAGTATAAAGTTTAAAAGTTGAAAAACCTATAGGAAAGAAGAGAAACATTTTTTCAACATTCCCGAAGGAAATACTAGCAAATATGAGAAGGAAACAGAAAGTTACAATATGAACAAAGAAACCCAAAGGCTGTCAGTATGCAACTTTTCCCCAAACGGATGTGTCACAAGTAACTAGCAGGCCATCAAACATTTGAGAAAGATAAAGCAAAATCCTAACTTCTTTAAAAAGAAAAAACATCTATGACTAGCAATTAAACAAAAAATAACACCAGATGCAGAAACTTCAAAGAAATAAATCATCAGTACTTGAATGGGCTCCTCAGATGGGTGTGGAAGGGCCAAAGGTTGGACTAACATAGCCAACTGCATTCCTGATGTTGTCAAAAGATCAGCAGTGAAAGGAATCTGTTTCATTCAACAAAAGAACAAAGCAAATGAAAGAAAATCAATACAAAATGACAACAGAAATCTCTACATTTTCAAATTTAAGTAACCAACCTCAAAATTATTGCATAACTAAAGTTCACTTCAATAAAAAGAATTTTTTTTTAGAAAGAGAAGAACACAGCAATAGAATGAGGCATCTTCTTAAGAGAGAAAAAAAACTCTTCAAAAGCCAAAATCATAAAAAATACATCAGAAGAACAAATCCTTTTAAGCAACCACAAAATAGAAGCCACAAATACAGTGCTATAAAATCACGTGATAAAAAAGGGGGGGTTCTCGGTGCACGAGGCTCCCACCTAATGGGGTCTATGGAAATAGATGTACAAATCCTAATCCCCACAAGTGGAGAGGCTATTTCCAAGACTTGAACCAGTGACATTGAGGTCATGAGGCAGCAACCTTACCACTGCACCAAAACTCATCCTATATACAAACAATACAAGCAAGAAGCCGAGAAATCCTGGCATCTCTCATGACCTTGTTTAAATCTAAAAAACATTGTAGATATTAGATATGACCTGATTTATTGTGCACTTCATGTAACGTGGACTGCAATTCCCTGTATCTCTTACAATGAAATCACTTGTAGCAGGCTGGACAAAATTAAAAAAATAAATAAATATATATTAATGCAATATAAATGACTTTCCAGAAGCATCAGCTAAGAAACTATAAATTTTTGTCTTTAGAAAAAGTAGTAGTATAAAACAAAAAAGATAATAATGGAGAAAAGGACTCAATACCAAGAACCAAGAACATGCAACATTTAGCAAAGCCTAAACGTCAACATAAAGCCAATTTCTCTGTTTCTCTAGTTCATTTTTTAAAAAGAAAGAAAAAACATATATAATTTTCGGATGACTACCGGAGGAATAGTTGCCTGGTTGCCTTGACGAGTTTCATGCAAGATCACTGAGGAACCTGGAGTAGGTCTTGGAATTTGATTGGGATCAATTTTGGAAGGCCCTGCCATGGGGGCTCCAGTTTGACCAACAGCAGGTGATATGGTAGTAGTCATAGATTGATTTGGCAGTGGTGGTTGCATGCCAAACATCCGAGGACCCTGTGAAGGACCAGGAACTGGAGGAGGTGGTGCTACCTACATAATTCCCAATAATCAGAATCCAGACCACTTTTCAAAAGATGGATGAATGCATATAGGGCATATTAAAACACAGTTTTAGGTACTAGATATGGTAAGGTATTAAAGAACACTTGACAATAATACATATGAAATGTTTACCATTGTCAGATGCCTATTCATTGTCTAAATATCCACAATAACAAAACACTGGTTCTAAAACACCATATCGATAGGCAATATCCACAATAACAAAATACTGGTTCTAAAACATCAATACACAAACCCGTGTGCACAAATTAGAAGAGCTGTGTCAGACAACAGAAAGAGAATATAATATTGTGTCTCTGCTTTAAACCAAGACCTGATGCAACAGCAGAAAAGTCGTACAATAATAAATGCTTACTTTAACCATTCACAAGCACTGTGCTGGAAATTGAAAATAAACCAAAAAATATATATAATAAAATAGGTATTTAAAGAAATAAGAGACAAAATGAGCTTCAAAGGATCCTTTTTTATTTCAGTCATATTATGTGCAAGACACATTAATAGTTTGCTCTAACTGATTAAGGAAAAATATAACAGCTTCAAAGCAGAACTTGTGCCATTGCATTTACATGGAGACGTGTATTTTTTTTTTCATTTGCATCCTTAGGGTGATTGTTTAATAAACAAGACTTGTATGGGAATTAATCATCAATGGCTGTAATAAGAGAATATCATGTCCTGTGTTTCTTTACTTTCTGCTTTAACTTCTTTGGAAAAAAGATAAAATCACAAAGATGCAATTTTACATGGTACTGAAGACCGAAATTAATACCCCATAACTAAAATGGTCTTTTGTTTGAATTAGGAACAGAATCTATAAATATAAACTGATCCTACAATGTGCTTGGGATAGAATCCACAATTTTAAATATGTATACTTAAATTTTATAACTTTCTGGGTGTATTAAATATCCAATGGCTGTTTTTAAGCTATTCCAAGACTCTTTGCAATACTAAGATTCTGATATAAAATTCTACTTGTAAAAAAATTTCTA
Organism: Glycine tomentella; assembly: GCA_007407185.1. Taxonomy (NCBI): domain Eukaryota; kingdom Viridiplantae; phylum Streptophyta; class Magnoliopsida; order Fabales; family Fabaceae; genus Glycine; species Glycine tomentella. The sequence goes on from PYAF01005611.1 coordinate 1,092,288, forward strand.
CTTTTGAATCCAACTAATATATTGTAGCTAAAATTAGGATAAAACACATTCCAAGACAATAAAGTTCAGATGTAGAGAAGTGCTACCTGCTGAGCTTGCATCTGCCAAGTAGGTGCTCCAAAAGGTGAACTTGGGGCCTGCATTATTCCTTGAGTCACCATGGGATATGGGGGTTGGGTCTGAACAGCAGGGCCTGGAGGAGCTCTCATTGTTGGTGGAGGTCCAACTGGAGGTTGTGGCACACTGCTAACTGGAAAGCGTTGGGGACCTGGCATGGGCCCAGCAGAAAATACAGGTGGCCCATTACTCATCAAATTACCGGATGCACTTGTAGGGGGTAAGACAGGGGCAGTACTCATTGGTGGCGAAATAAAAGGACTTGGACTAGGACCTGGACGACCACCGAAAGTTGGTGGAGGAGGCGCAAGTGAACGGAGTGGTGGAGAACCGCCAGGAGGAGGAGCCCCAGAAACTGGCGAGGCAACAAAAGACGGAGAACTGGATGGTGGGAGAGAATTGGGAGGGGGTCTTGACACAAAAGACGGAGGTTGACCAGGAGGTGGCCCAGTAGGCCTTCCAGGGGCAACATTTGGTGGTACTGTAGAAAATGGCGGTCCAGTAGGAGGCCCTGCAGGCCTCACCATTGCTCCTGGAGGTGGACCGGGTCGTGAAAATGGAGGCGAGGAACCAGGGATCCCCGGCGAAGGGGCCGAGGAAGAAAAAGGTGGTGGCTGACCAAATGGTGGAGGTCTAGAAACAGGATTTGAGGCCATTGGAGGCCGATTAAGATTCAAATTCTGTATATTATCAGCTAGTGCTTCAGGAGTACCCCTAATGTTAGGGATGTAATTAGGGGGAGGTGGCTGTGCTGTGTTACTGCCGGGTCTAGGTGCCCCGGGAGGCACAGGAGCAGCCATTACTGTATCCAATCGAATCGAATCAAATCCAACGTCAATTTCTAACAATCCTCCTTCTGCTTCGCCAGATCCAAATTACAGGAAACACAGATTCATAAATCATCACAATATCCAGAAAATTGAGAGAGAAAAAAAGAACTAACAAATGAGCGCGCAATCGAGGAATCAACCCGGCAAATGAAAACGAAAAGCAAATTGCGAGATCAAGTAAGGGAATACGGGAAAACCTGGTGCGAGATCGGTTGAATCTGCAAATTGGGACCGGAAAGAGCTTAAATCGGAGAAGGGGGTTTTAGAGAGTGGTTAAATGGTGCGTGAAAAATACCTTATTATATCAGATCACTCTGCCTATTAGTTTCTTCGGTCATGTGTGACCGTTTAGTTCGGGTTATTTCCAATTGCCAAACCTGCGCAATGTTTTTATCGCCTAGTGGTCCAGATAGTGTTTTCTTTTTCTTTTTTTTTCTTTCTAAATATTCAGTATATTATTGAATTATAAGTATTTAAATTATTATTAATAAAATATTAGGTATATTATTGAAAGGTTTTCATGTACAAACTTGCACAGGTTAACTCTATTTAATTATCTTCTCTCAACTAAACTTAAATAACATATTAATTATAATTTCTTGGAAAGAATAGTAAGATGATAATGTAAAATCTTGAATAAGAATTTTGAGATCTGATATGAAATAAAAAAATTCTTAAAATTTACATCTTATTCAAAAAGAATTTTTTTTTCTTTTATTTCTCTAATATCTCAAAATAAGATTTAATACTAAAAAATATACTACAAATCTTAAAAAATATTTAATTTTATATAACACTATAAAATCTTTTAAAAATAATTTATCATCTCAATTTAAAATCTAAACATCTTCTCAGAGGACAAAACACCAATCTCTATTCTATTTATTTTATGAATTTACTCCCTATAATCTCTCTCGTCTCACAACAAATGCCACTGTATTTCCTCTTTTTACATCGCAACTCAATTTTTTCTTGTTGAAATCAATCCACACAAAGAAAACCTAAAGTATGATCAAAATAAATAAAAAAAAAAAACCTACACAGTCGCTGCAACGGAAGTTTTATTTTTTTCTCATAAAAGTTGTTTTTTGTTAATCCATACTTTGTACGCAGAAACTTGTAGATAGTGTATCTCAAAATATATACATTTTAATTATTTTAATCTTTATACTATAAAATAATCATAATGTAGATAATTTGACCATATATTTCAGTCGGGTATCATTAATTATAGTACTCAAATATTACACGTCAAATATTAATATACACTATCTTATATGAAATATTTTTTTAATAAACATTATAAGTATTATGTTATATTGAATATTAATTAAGAGTACCAGAATTATAAAATGAGTATATAATTTGAATAAGAAACAGAAATCAACCAATGAAATTTATTTGTGTTATTTTTTAAAAAATTT
>PYAF01005611.1:1094758-1115773 GCA_007407185.1 Glycine tomentella
ATGTTCATTTTCTTTCTCTAAAATATATTTATTATTTATTAAAAATAAAGGGTAATAATATAATGTAGATATAAAATTCATTAATATAATCAATATTTTTATTTACATTTTATAATTTGACTCCATGACAAGAAACAGTAAATATAAAATATAAATTACCTATTTATATGATATCAATGTAAGGATTCTAATTTCTAGACTTATCAATTATTTTAATGCATGGAGTCATAATAAAAGATTTAATATCAAATATAAATGTGGAATTAAATACTAATTTTCATGATAATTATACTTTATTAAAATATATTCAAATATTTATTGACATATCTACTAATTTATATTTATTAAAATTTAAACTAAATAATCATTAATATATTAAAAATTCAAAATAATATAAAAAAATTCTCCTATAAATTGTAATATATAAATTTAATAATTATGATCCTGATCCTGCAAGACACGAGACATATACTAATAAAAAAGAAAAAAGAGAGAATAATATTGGTGCTTGATGCCCCATGTGTGAAACGAGGGCAGAGTCCTGCATTCATACATTATGTAATGGTGTAACTATCATAATAATGCTTCCAAACACTTCTCGATGCAAAGTTTTATGCCATCAATCCACAGGATGTAGAACATGTCGCGTAATGCCATATAGAGATCATTGAGTAGGTTGAGTGGGCTTATTTGGTTTCCTTCTGTCTATAATATATGGTCCGAATAACATAATCTTGTATGATGATTCTTCTAATTAGTTTCATGAAAGTTTGGGAGGTGGAGAATGTGAAGAGGGACAAGTTGTCCCAAATCCTTACAACATGGTGCAGGTTTGCAATTAACACTCATTGTATAAACATTTTATTAACATTTTTCATTTTTTTTAATATTTTTTCTTGCGTTAGACAATGCATGGATGTCCAAGAATCATTTACCTTATTTGCTTTTTAAGCCTTATTTGTGACAATGGTGGCACAACGGTGCAAAAGGACCACATAACAATGGTGCAAAGCATTGACGGAAGTATAAATTTTATTGAGAGGAGGTGAACATAAAAAAAAATTATATCATAAATAAAATTACTCTAAAAACAATACAAACTTAATAAAAAAAACTATTACATAAATTAAAATCACTGCACTTGACTTTTACTCTACGTGTTTTCATATTGTTAAAATCATTTATAACTGAATCCATACTAAAACTCAAAACAATTTCTTTTTCAATGTATGTAATCAAAAAATAATCAAAAAATTAGTCTTCCATCTTATTTCGAAGTCTAATCTTAATTATCTTTATAGCTGAGAAAGATTTTTCAGTAATAGTTGCTGCAGAAACTGAAAGAGTGAGTACAAGTCTAATCACTCTATCAATAAGATGTTAAATGATGGACTTTCCAGTTCTTGTTAGCCCTTGACATAATTCAAATGTAGTTGATAAATTAATCAAATTTGGATGTTTAAGAATGTCAAGCTCAAAATGTTGTAACTCCATCTTCAAATGCAACTTTTCATGTATAATAACTCTTGGAACTAAATATATATATATATATATATATATTAAAATATTCCGGCGCGGATAGCGCCAAAAGTGACACGGTTAGCACTAGAAGTGCTCCAGAAAACACGTTTTCTCTAGATTCTGGCGCGGATAGCGCTAGGGTGGCGCGGTTAGTGCCAGAAGTACTCCAGAAAGCTTGTTTTCTCTGGAATCTGGCACGGATAGAGCCAAAAGTGGCGTAATCAACTCCAGGGCACGCTCTGAGCCACTATAAAAGGTCATTTATGCAATTTGGGGGCCAAAAACTCAACTTTTTCTTCCTCCTTCGTTCTTCTACCATTGTTGAGGGGACAAAGCTTCATAAACCTTCATTCCTTGATCAAAACACTTCACACCCAACATAAAACTTATAGGGAATCATACTATGAGCTAAAATCATTCATCACTTTTCCCTAAAAATCATCAAACGGAGAGATCGTTTTCTCAAGGGAACTTCTCAAAACTTCAATTTTGAGGGGAAAGAAGGCGATTTGCGGACACCTAAGCCTAGAGAAGTTGTCCACTAGCCTTCCTTGTCGATTTAGAGGTAAGAAACACAAATTCTACCGATTATTTGAAAATTTGTTCTTGAGGTGAATAGTGATCCATTTGAGTTAGAGTTGGAATTAGGCTTTGGTCCTTTAGAAAAGTATGCTTAGGAGATTGTTGTGATAAAGGTTTAGCTTTGAAATATTGATTTTATGGACTTTGGAATTTGGCTCTGAGAAATGTATGTGTAGGAAGAATGTTGGTTAAATTGGTGATTGTATGACATGCATGAGCCTTGATGCTTGTACAATATGTGCTTAGGAGACTATATAAACAGTGAAATTGTGTTGAAGTAACCGTTTTAGCCATATTGTTAATCATTGAGTTTTGACCTGTATAGTGTTGAATTCTCTGAATTGGTTGATGCAGAGTCTTTGGGAGACTCTAGTGACTTGGTTAGGCTGAGATAGATCCTGCTGAGGGTCTGTGAGTTGTCTATTAGGTGGTTAGTTCTGATAACCTTAAGATAGAAGACTAAGAGGTTTAAATGGAAATGAATAATGTTTCTTTTCATTCTAACGGTTGAGAACCATTATAGATTGTTTGTATGTCTTTATGTAGGGCGTGATACGGAGACTACTGGTGGTTGTGACCACGAAGCTGGGAAAGCCGGTATAGCACTGAGAGCATGTAAGCTCTTTGTTCTTGGGAGTGTTTCCCATTGTTTGTGTTCCACCATACCCCGATGGATGATGCATGTGTATTGAAATTTTGTGTTACTGCTTTTATTGAGAACATGTATATGATGTATATTGTGATGATATGTTATGTGATTGATGAGATTCTTTGACCAGTAGAATAGATTATTTATGAACTTTATAATAACCTTGATTTCAAAAAAAAAAATCTAGCGCTGATGGCGTGGCACTGTAGCCGCAGGTCATTTTTCTCTGGAATTTGGCACTGACAGCATGAAAATAGCGCCAGTAGCGTTAGATGTGGTGAAGATAACGCCAGAGGAGCTCCAGAAAGCATATTTCCTCTGGAATCTGGCGCGATCAGCGCCAGAAGTGGCGCGGTCAGCGCCAGGGCACGTTCAGGGTCACTATAAAAGCCCATTTTGCGTTTTGAGAGAGGAAAAACGTTTCTCTTCTTCTTCCTCTGTGTTTTCCGCCATTGATGAAGTAAAAAGCTTCATATCTCCTCCATACTTCATCTAAACACTTCCTATCCTTCAGGAAAGTTGTAAGGAACTACTCTATGAGCTAGAATCTAGTTTCTAACTTCCTTAAGAGCCATCAATCGGAGAGATCTGGTTCTCTAGAGAATTTGACAAAGCTTGGATTTTGAGGAGAAAGAAGGCGATTCAAGGACACTGAAGCTTGGAGAAGCGATCCTTTAGCCTTCCTCGACTGTTTTGAGGTAAGAAACTTAAGTTTTACCGATTGATTTGTGAAATTGGTAATAGGATGAATAGTAACCCATTTGTGTTAGGGCTAGAATTAGGCTTAGGTTCTTTAGAAAAGTATGCTCAGGAGGTTGTTCTGATAAAGAATGAACTTTGAAACATGACTTTAGATGAAGTTTGGTTTTGACTCTGAGATATGTATGAGTAGGAAGAATGTGGGCTAAATGATGGGTATTATGAGATATATGGGCCTTAATGCTTTTACAAAAGATATTCATGAGGCTGAATAAACGGTGAAAACGTGCTGAAATAACTGTTTCAGCTAAGTTGGATTATTATTGATATATGACCTGGATAAAGGCAATTGAACTGATTGAATTGACTTATGCAGAGTCTTTGGGAGACTCTAGTGTCTTGGTTAGGTAGAGATAGATCCTGTTGAGGGTTTGTAAGTCACCAGTTGGGTGACTAGCTTTCAAGACTATATAGTAATAAGGGATTAGAATGATATATATAATTGCTTTTCTTATCTTTTGAACGGTTAAAAGTCGTTATTATTGATTGATGGTGTGCCTGTATATAGGGTGGGACACAGAGAGTGTCAGTGACGGAGACCACAGTCCAGAGATTGGATAACAAAGCATACCAGGTAAGCTCTTCGTTCTTGGGAGTGTTTCCGACTACTTGTGTTCCTCCATACTCCGAGATGGAGTGATGGGTGCATATATGATTTACATGCATTGAATTGGTTGTTACAACTTTCTTCATGATGATATATATGCATGTATCTGTGCTTTGTGTATGGTTGCTTTTCGGATAGATCTTCTGGACAGTAGATAGATATGGACCTCCCTAGGAGTAGAGCGCAACTCCTAGTTTGGTTTGCTCCATAGGAGAGATTCCTTAAGACCAAGAGATAGGTGGTCTCATGTTGTAGCAGCCTATTCTCGGAGGTACCATATGGCGTGCATCCTTGCATAGGGGTAGCTCCCGTTGGATGACACAGGCGTAAGTTCCGGCCTTACACTGTGGATTGAGATTGTCCACGATGACTTACTAGGTATTGAGATGATCCCAGGGGACTGAGATGGTCTTGGATACTTATGATGTTACACATTAGAGCTTTTGTGTGCCTATGTGTTGTTGTGACGGTGTTGTGATGCCTATTAATGTATTGTGATCATGGAAGTGAGCCAGGGTGAAGGAAAAGCTCCAAGAACCCTGAGCTTACTGAGATTTTTATCTCACCCCGTGTGTGGGGATTATATTTTGCAGGTTGTACAACTGATAGAGATGAAGGACCCCAGGGCGAGAGGCCCTAGTAAGGAACATATATGGTATAGCTGCTTGGAGCAGTGTTTTGAGAGCTTGGTTGCTCATTGTTGTGTACATATATATATATATATATGTGTGTGTGTGTGTTGTTATTTTGTACCCTTGTGGGGAAAAGTGTGTATGTTTGCATATATTGAATTTTTGTATATGGTGTACCCTCATATGAGGATCTGATATGTGATATCAGGGCACTGATGCCTACTATTTTGTATGGATACAGTTAGAGTATTTTGATGGAATGTACATTTAATCTATGTATAGGCAAATGGATATCTATGGTTTATAACCTCCTGGTATATCGGTTTGGATATTATAATCTTGTCTGCCGTTGTTTTACGTTATCTGGATCACTGAAGCTGTTGTGGTAATCTGGCATTCGTTTACTTTACTGTCTATACATACCATACATAATGAATCAAGAAATATGGTTTCGAAATCGCTTCAACGGTTTTTTAATTAAAAGAATTATGCGCTCATCTTATTAAGTAATATGTTAATACACCGAATGCATACGGGGTGTTATAGACTTCCCTTAGAAATGTGCCCTTAAGTGAATGATCTTCCCTTGGAAGTGTCATATGTGTCCAAGTAAGTCCTGAGAGAATGTGCCCTTCAATGGATGATCTTCCTCAGGCAATGTGTGCAGAGTCCTGAGAGAATGTGCTCTTCAGTGGATGATCTTTCTTAGACAATGTTATATGTATATATATATATTGTTACACCTGTGTTGTGATATACATGTGATATGCTTTATGAGAGCTGTGATGGCTGATTGTGTGTGTGATACCAATTTTAATACTATGTGCCATGGAAGTGAACCAAGGGGAGGAAAGACCTCCAAGAACCCTGAGTTTACTGAGATTTGTATCTCACCCGTGTGTGGGGATTATGTTTTACAGGTAATGCTCAACAAGAGGATGGTGGATCCCAGGGCAAAAGGCCCGAACTCTAATATGGTTTTGTGGGAACTTTAGGCATATAATTTGAGAGCATGTTGGCTCATTTCTTTTGTTTATGCCTATATTTGTATCCCTGAGTGGATGATGCAAAGTTAGTGTGCTTTTTGTATATGTTATACATCTGAGAGATACTGATGTATTGTGAGAGGACATGGTATATGATACTTTATTTTGTACCGCCATTATTTTGATACATTTATATGACTTATTTGGTCTTCTAGTTATATGAAACGTGTATTTACCATACATAATGTAAATATGTTATTGTGATGACGTCATTTTGTTTATCGCTTCCGAATTGATTAATTTTAATTAATTGTTGCGCTTAATGACCATAAATGAATGTTAATGAACCGAATGCATACGGGGCGTTACATCATGTTCTATGAAATCTCTAGAATAAAATTTATCAACAAGTTTGCAAATATCATCACTGTTAAATGACTTGTACTTGTTTCTTGGATCTAAAGTCATGCTCAAAACAAGTATAATTCAACAGTATTATCATTGAACTTGCTATTTAATTCTTGTAATTGATAATCAATTATAGCACAATATATTTACTCTATAAAATTTTTCAGTAGAAAAATCATCTTGTTCATTTCGAGCACGACCTCTCCTTCCAACATATTTTGCACTCATATTTGGAATGTTAATATCATGTTTTATGCAAAATTCTTGAGCATGAACCAAGAAAGCATCACAACCCGTCTCTCTTAATTTTTGAAATAACTCTTTTGTAGTTGAAACCAAACTTAAAACATTTGAAATATCTTGAAACTTTCATTGCAAAACTTGTGAAAGGAAGCAATATCCATAATTTCCTTCTTAAGGTACAATATCTTGAGTCGTTGCAAATCTTTAGAAGAATAACAACATGAAGAAGAAAGAAAAAAAGAGGAAAAAAAAAAGGAATGAGGAGTACCTGAAACTCTTCTTTTACACTAATTTACCAAATGAAACATTTTTTTTGACTTCTTATGTTTTCTTGGGATTTATATTTTATTTTTCTCCTTTAGCTTCATATCTTTTCTTCTTATAGTGTTCTTTTTCTCTATTCCTCTTTATTCTTTTCTTTTTTATTATTATTTTTTTTCCATTTTATCATCTTTCTTTCCCATTTTATTTTTATTCATTTTCTTTCCTTTTTTTTATATATTTTTCCTCTTTTATGTTTTCTTTCCTTTTTATTATTTTAATATTTTTTTCTTTTTTTTACTATTTTTTATATTTTTTTTTCCTTTTTACCCTTTTTTTTATATCTTTTCTTTCATTTTCATTTTTTTTATTAATTTTTAGGGAAAGCGTGGCCCACCTAGCCCCTAGTTTCGTCTCTGGTGCAATGACGCTACGTGAATGCTCGTGAACTAAGATACTTGATTGTTATGATTTAGCTTCCAACTAAGTTTTACTACAAGAGATGTTTATGACTTTATTTAATGCTGACCTAACTAACGCTACATTGAAAGTTAAATCATAACAAGTAAGTACATTAACTATACTGAAGTGTGGGCTTGACCGTCACTACCAGGGTTGTGTTTAGAAAATTTGAGACTTAAGGAAACATTTTTAAAACTACTTAATCCAATATTAATCATCATTATATATTAATTTTCTAGCTTTGCGATCTCAAATTAATAATTATTTAGTACATTGAAAATAGTTCACAATTCAATTTCAACGGTAATACTATTTATATATGTGAATTTTACTTTTCGAATTGAAAAGAATGGTTAATAACTTAATATTTATTAATAATGCTATCGTTGCAAATATAATTGATAAAATTAGATGAATTAAATGAAAATACTATCAATCCTATTTGGTCGGATACTATTTTTTCCTGTAAGGGGGGAAATGGAACAATTTGTGCCAGCCTAAGAGGCTACGAGCCATTGCGAACTATTTTTTTTTAAAAAATAATAATTAAATAAAAATGCTCCATACTATAAGCAAAAATATTTATTTATATATTTGTATAAATATTATACTAATAAAAAATAAATACTACAAGCATTGTTTTAATAAAAAATTTTCATACATTAATCAAATTTTACATAATACACATAACATATTGAAAGTTTTCTTCCCACTAAAACTCTGGTTACCAACAGATTGAATGCGAAGAGAAACTCTTGTTGTAGATGCTGCCCTTGAAAAGTGGGATAGATGGGGAATTGCACAAAGACGCTGGGTGGAGAGTTAGGGCGTTTTCGTTGGAAAGTTACAAAAAAAGGGACACATAACATAGTTTTCTTACGGGGAAATTTCATTTCCACGTGGGCAAACTGTTAAAAAACTCTTGAACAAAACGAAACCTACCCAGTCATAGTTAGTCGGTGCAATGTGCACACCTCAGACAGTAAGTAACGCGAGAATGAGTTCCGCGTTCGTAACGGATTTTACCTCGAATCTCGAGCCTTTTCAACTCACTCACACACTTCCATTCCCGTTCATTCAATCCACATCCATAACGATAACATGACCTCTTACGCGCTGCCGCCAGAGGACGACGACGCACCGCCTCGCCGCCGGTGATTCCTCCGCCGACATGCTTCGGGAGGCCAAAACCATCAACCTCCGGCGCGCCGTCGTCGCCTCCTTCTTCTTCGCCACCGTTTCTCTCTCTTGCTTGGTCCTCCTCGGAGACGTCGATTCCCACCGATTTCTCTCCAGCTTCCATTCCTCTTATTCTCTGTCTGGCTTTACTCGCATTTTTCCGTCGGTGTATAACGATCCCGTTGCGGTCAGTTTCCTTTCCTAGCTTCTCTTCTCTCTCTCGCGTTTTGCAACAGTTTCATTTCACTTCCTGCTACCGTTACAACGAATTGAGTTACTTCACCGTTTTCGTATGCTTAAGTACTGCATTGTCTTATTATCTCTTGAGTACATAATTAGTGCGTTGTCTTATCTATTTGCATTTTTCTCTTGTGTATAGTGTGTGTTGCACGTTTCGGATGTAATTTTCCGCATCTTACATGCGAGTTTAAGAAGCTAACAGTTATAGAAGGTGATTTCTTTCTTTTCAACGAGTTTCTAAACACGCTACGCTTCTAGTTGCTCTAGCTTGAATTTGTTTGTTGGCTTTTGCTGTGTTATTTAACTGATTGAAATGCAATGAAAGCTCTAATTTCTTATGAGAATTTGAATATCTGGACTTTTTTTTGTTTTGTTTTAGAGAGTGTATTTTATGCATAAAATCGAGAGACGCCAGAAATCTGAGTAATTAATAATGTAGGATCAATTACAATGATTGCCGACCGAAATTATGTGTTATAAGTTTCTTTAATCGATATATTTGCAAGTTTTATTAATTAGATCTTTTTGAAACCATTACTCGGCAAAGATCCAGGATATATAATTATTATTTTACTTTTTATTTGTTTTTGGAATTTCTGCATGTTGAATAGCTGTATCCTGTTGGTCGAATAGTGTACAGAGGAAGCCGAGCTACTTAATTATGGGCAAAATTTGGACTATCCCCTGCTATGTATGATCAGGCAAATGGATAATCTGATTCGTTCAGGTTTACTTAGCACTATTTTAAGTATTCACAATCACAAGTGTTGCTTACACTTCTGCATGTATAAGGTATTGGTATCTAAAAAATGGACAAACAGGTGTATTAACTACTAATTTAATTGTTTAGAAACGATAGCTGGTGATTTCCCAATACAAATTCTTGTAGCCTCTGTTGATTTTAATTGTTGGTCATTACAAAATATAGATAGATTGTCCTGTGCTAACAGTGACTGTGTTTTCATACTTCAGTCATTCTCTGGTCTTAGGAATAAAGTTAATCTAAACGTGAATATTTATAAACACTAAATCCATTAGTTTTATTCAGTTTCATAAGCATAATCATAACCTTCATGAAACTATTACAATTTTACCATGAGATTATCTTGATGCTAATCTGCAGCCCAACTCAGAAGCATTATTTATTTTCACTGCTGTAGTTTTGTTGTTTATGTGTGCAATTTGTCTGAAAGGGTGACAATATTCATCATTCTTTTTGAATTGACTCTCCTGCAGACTAGCAATGAATATCCACTTGAAAAGATCCTGAATGAGGCTGCCATGAAAGACGGAACTGTAATCTTGACCACGTTAAATGAAGCATGGGCAGCTCCAAATTCAGTCATCGATCTTTTCCTTGAGAGCTTCAGAATAGGAGATCGTACCAGTACTTTTTTAAATCATTTGGTAATTATTGCATTGGACCAAAAGGCATTTGCACGCTGTCAGGTTATACATACCTATTGCTTTTCTCTTGTTAGTGAAGAAGCTGACTTTCATGAAGAAGCATATTTTATGACTCCTCGCTACTTGATGATGATGTGGAAAAGGATTGATTTCCTACGTACTGTTCTTGAGATGGGGTATAATTTTGTGTTCACAGTAAGTTATTTTTTTCCATCACTAACCTCTTGAAGCTCACATGGCCTAACTTGTGTAAACCTTAACGTTGATTTGATTTTTTCAGCCATGGAAACATTGATTGATTTTCATATGATAATGCTTAATGGGAAAATTTGTCTGTTATGTGAATGAGGGAACGGGTTACTTATGAGTTGACTCTGTTTCTATTAATGAGCTAATTTATTGGCATTTCACAAATAATGTATTGACTGTAGCAATGCATATGGGATTTTATATGTTTGGCAAAAGCATGAAATATACTGGATTTTTTTTAGTTTAATTTTGATACATTTAACACTGTAACTAAATTATAATTCATAGATAAATAATGTTGTGGGAGGATTTTGAATTGCTGTTATTTGGTATAGTTTGATAAGGAAATTTAAAATTTATAGTGGTTAATGTAAAATTCTATTCCTTAGTTATTATGGTCATATAAAATTGAAAACCCCTTCTCATGTAAAGTTTTGTTTAATTTAAGAAAACATTTTTTTTGCTATTTTTTAATAATTAAATTTTTATTGATAATTATAAATTGTAATTTCTAATTGAAAAAAGGAAGTGAAATCAGAATGGTTTTTCAAACCAAACAATTTTTTTATATCATTTCTAGGTGCTACACATCGAAGTATAGAGGTGGTAAACACTGACTTGTATGTTGAAGCTAAACTTTTTTTTCTGAATTTCATTTGAACTGATGCAATAATAATACCAAGCTTTTGCAAAGGTCCACTAAATTTACCAAATCATTTTTGCAACTGATAGGAACAACCATATCAGCTCATAGTTTCATTGCAGTTAAGTTTAGGTTATGCATTATATTGTTGCTGTTCAGCCTGTTCTTATTGTATCTTCCTACGCTGTATTTTCTTTTTCAGTAAAGGGGAAAATATAAAAAGGACAAGACTTCAAAAAAAATAAATCCATAGAAGAAGAATCTAGATAATTTTCTCAAGTGTCTTAATTAGATTCTTATTTTGGTGTTCCTATTCCAGGATGCTGATATCATGTGGTTCAGGGACCCTTTTCCACAGTTTCACCTTGATGCAGATTTCCAGATAGCGTGTGATCATTTCACAGGTAGATTTGATGATGTACAGAACAGACCCAATGGAGGGTTCAACTATGTAAAATCCAATAATAGGTCAATAGAGTTTTACAAATTCTGGTATTCTTCACGAGAAACCTATCCTGGATACCATGATCAGGATGTCCTTAACTTTATCAAGGTTCATCCTTTCATTACTGATATTGGCCTCAAGATGAGGTTTTTGGACACAACTAATTTTGGTGGGCTTTGTGAACCAAGTAGGGATTTAAACCAAGTTTGTACGATGCATGCAAACTGTTGCTTGGGTATGGATAGCAAACTTCACGATCTTAGAATTATGCTTCAGGATTGGAAACATTATTTATCCTTGCCAACCAGTTTGAAGAGGTTGTCGGTTGTTTCCTGGAGGGTTCCTCAGAAATGCAGGTTGGCCTTATACTCAAACCTTTGTTTGTACTTATAATTTAACCTTGTTTTTGCTTACCATTCTGAAACTACTCTTTTATGATTTTTCATTTTTTGTTCTTAATGGGCTGAAATTTCTCCTCAGCATTGAATCTCTCTTGCACCATAATTCAACAGAAAAGAGTGTTGAAGAATAAACTATTCATTGCATGTGCTACATTTCTCTGACTTAAATGTGGAAGTTCAATGGTGCTCTCGGATGAAAGGTTTGAATAGGAAAATCAATTTGGCTAAACCAACAATTGATGTAAGATTCCTTCCATGTAAAAGTACACCTAGGCAATGTAAGATGTAACACACTGTTCAATTCGCTGATTTTTTGTGTTTCCCAGTGCAAATTTTCTGTGATTTGCACAATTTTGTGCAACATTATGTAATATGTTCTAGTGGAACTATTTTCCGATCCTCAAAAGTCAACACCCACCGTGTCTTCTTCTCTTCCCTCAATGAAGTACAGAAACAGATAATAGTCAAAACTCGAAAGTGATGTTGATGGCTGATTCGAGTGCTACTTTCTGCCTTGAACCAATGCTCCTTTCTTTGCTGTGTAACGAAATTACTAATTACCAATTTTGCTGTTAGTGACTTATATCTGTCCATGTGTTTTGACCAAATTGAATGTTTTTTAAATCCTGTAGCACTTAGGAGGGATGGTATGCAGCAGGGTCCGACATGAATGTGGTAAAGAGAACCAGCTAAAAATGTTTTTCGGAGAAATTTGTATGGATGAAGTTCGTATTTTTTGGTTTCCACCGGCATTTTACTTCGGAATGATGTTCGTATTTTGAATCGAGATATCTTATTCTTAGTACAGAATTATGCAATATTCTTCTATATCTTTATTTTTTTCTTCTATCATCTCTTATTTGTAAAACTTCTCTAGTAAATATGGTTGAATTTACACTTATTTGAAGTATGATGCCTTTGGTTATGGTTGAATAAATTTTCAATAAGCATTTATAAGGAAAAAATGAAATAAATTTTTTCATAAATTAAGTTAGTTTATACATAAATTATTATGTAGAAGTTATCTCATATTATTTTATTCAAAAATTTATTTTTAACTTATTTAAGTTAATTTTAATATATGAAAATATGTATTTTTTTAAATTTTCTTCTCTTTGTAATTTTTTTTTTATCTATATAGATCTTTCATCTCAAATAGTGTCCACCTCTAAATAGATAGATTGAGTGTTATGCACACTTTTAAACTTATTTTCTTTAGTTCTCTTCATTGTTATTTATTTTATTTTGAATTTTTTATTCTGATTTTACAATTTTTTTATAAATTTTAACTATAAAGGAAGGGTTGACAAAGAATGTGTTGCTATTCCTTTTCCTTATGAAAAAAATGATACAATTTTGTTGTATAAATAAAACATCTAAATATAGTTGAATTTACGCTTATTTTGAAATATTGCTTGCCTTTGTCTCAAATCGTGTCCGCTTCAGGTAGATTCAGAGTTATGTACACCTTTCTAACTTGTTTTCTTTCTTAGCTCTTCATCACTATTTATTTTATTTTGTATATCTCTTTTTTCTTCTGGTTATAGTTGCAGGAGTGAAATTTTTCTTCCAATAAAATTCTTGTTATTTTTTAATTTTTTAAATCCTATCTTACTACAGAATAACTATAAAATAAATGAAATTTTGTAGATAAATGAACTATAAAATATATTAAAAAATATAATTACTTTAAATATTTAATGACAATGTATTAATTCCTATGTTATAAATTAAATTATACTCCACTCTTTCGTTATCAAAATCAACACAGACTACCTTTATTTATTATTTTGTTTGCATGCATGTAATATATAACATCATTGAAGTTAAAACGATAATTAACCAAACTAATTAAACTTGAATCACCTTCATAATCTTATTTAAATTTTTCTTTCGTGTAATACATGGTTTTGTCTACAAAAAAAAATGAGAATTGATCAATACACACCAATTTTTTGTGGCATTTGACACCATGCACATGGAACTAGCCAGTTGGAGTAGCTAGTTCTCTTTAACTGCTTATATGGCATGAAACTCCTGATCAATCGTTAAAATAGTCTCATGCCAGTAATATGTTTCAGAACATCATTTTGATATTTTTTAGTTTTTAAAAGTGACCTAGTTTGCTCAATTTCCCAAACTCGTACAGATTTGGTTTAACGAGATATGGAGTAACAGATACAAACGGACCAGGTAAGCTATATACTATATAGTATACTAAAAGCTTCAAGATATCATGTTTCATATGTTAAAACTAAGACAAGCAAAGATTGAATTTGCTTTATTCATCTACTCAAACAAGTTATAATGGGATTCATAGTTCTTAAGAAATTCGACATATGGATTGTGGCAAGTTCTATAGAATAGGTGGGAAAAATAAGCTAAAGGGGTAGATTAGCTTCGTGGTAAAATAACAGACCACAAACACACAGCTTGCCGACAAAACAGCCATTATACAACATAAAAAGAGAAGTATAAAACATAAATAAAAATTGAGAAAAAAAAAATTCACAGTAATTACAAAATTTTGGGCACCGTAGTTGTCAGCCACAGTCCTCTGTCTAAATACTTACCATCTACAAGAACACCATGTTCCCAAATTTCAGTGTACCTGTTGATATGCCAATTGCAGACAAGTCAATTTGGTGACAAGCAATCATACAGGCATGGTATGTCCACCTTATATAAAAAAGGTGGAAGATTTAAGGTTGACATTTCAAATATGCAATGAAGAAAGTCTAACCCAAGTTTGTGATATTGCATGTTTACTTTTTTTTATTGACTTCTTATCACCGAATATTCAGTTGCAAATGATGACCTCAATTATACAAAATATATATTTTTATCAATACAAATATTATGATTTTTAACCGTGTTCTAGTGTGATCCATGTAACTAACCCCACATAATAGGATAAGGCTTTGTTGTTGTATCAATAAAAATATTAAAAAAAACATACATTTAACTTAATATATGAAAACAATTGTAAGATGAACAAAACAAGTGGTATATATGACAAAAGAGGCTTAATTGATTAATATTGTTAATATTTTTTTTATTAACACCCTTAGTTATCACGTTGAAGCTAGGTCCATTCAACATTTCTCTTTCCTCTGTACAGAAAGCAAACCTAAATAGTGGGCATATATATGTTGTTTTAGGAGGAAACATAATCAGCATGCCTATAAAATTAAAAAGCATATGTTAACAATAGAATTGGTAGGACTGCCCAATCAAATTTGTTAGAGTTTTCTGATGTCTTTACATCCTTCAAATTTCTTGATGAAAGGGTATGCACTACTTTTTTTTTAAAATTTTTTTGATCAGCAAAGATAATATATATATATATATATATAAATGATAAAGATGAGTACAAGTAGTACAACTTGGTCTCTAATTCAGTTGCTAACACTTTTTGCGATAGAATATTATGGTTAGCGGTCACTTCTTTTTTAAATGTTTGCGACCACAATATTCTGTTGTAAAAAGTGTTAGGGACTGAAATTAGCGTAGACTTTAAAATCAATTTTTTCATTTACAATATAATTTCTTTTTTCAATTTTTGAAATTAGTGTTGCGACCACAATATTGTGATTTTTTAATTTTTTTTAACTGAAAGCATTTAAAAATTTACAGTATAATTTTAATTTTGGTAAATAGATATACCAAAAAAACATTACCTAATTTGGGCTAATTTTTTATTAACTTTGTTGTTTTTATAACTGAATTCCATAAAAATAGTATCTATTTTAATTTTATGAAACATTAATTTTCATGAAAATAACTTGTGTGTAGATACACTTTTTTAGTTTTTGATTTTGGTTCAATTTTTTTTAAAGATTTGAGTAAAAATTCAATTTAATCTGTTCAAATTCATTACTGCATATAATTTTAATTCACCCATGATTTTTAAGTTGATGTTTTTATTTTTTACATCTTAATGTCTGCAAAAAAATTAGCCCAAATTAAGTGTACGATATGTCCTTCAAACGGTCATAATTTTTGATAGAAATGTTCGATCAAGACGTATTTTATGTCAAAATGCTCGAAATTAAGAGAAGTAATTAAAAAAATAAAAATAGCATTAAATTAACTTACCTAATTAAATAATTAAAAAAGTAGACTGTTTGAAAATTTTTGGTTGATTGAATCCTAAATAGTAATTTTGAGGCACTTAGAGGCATTTTTTGGAAAAAATAGTTGACCAAATCCCCTTTGTCAATTTTTTAGGCCTTCCTCTCTCAATTTCGAGAGTTTTGACACAAACTACGCTTCAATCGGACATTTCTATCAAAAATTATGATCGTTCGAAGTTCACTCAGCATTGTGCATGTATGACACGTGTCACCACCAGGTGAAACACGCCTAAATTGGGTGTGTTTGACTGTCCCAGGTTTCAAATTATTTTAAAAACAACCCCTTTTTTCAAATTATTTATTTAATTTGTATTATTTATTTAAATTTGCCTAAATATCTTCTTTATCCCCCAAAAAAACACTTAAAAAATAAAACTTACCCAAGTGTAAGGACTGCTATTATGAGTAGGTTCGGCTCAATAATAGGGTCATAGATTGTTGATATTATAATATCCCTTGTGTATTTTGTTGTTTGACGGAAAGTATGCAGAAAGATTAATCCTATATCACTATCGCTTATGGGTTCTGAACGCGCAAAAGGACATATAACTATGCTATTTGGATCCTGAACAAAATAGTGATTATAATAAGTTTATACAGTAGAGGAAAAGGAACCAGAAGAGTGATAGCTAAATGTTTAAATAAATATTAAAAAAAGGCACTACACTGAACAAATTGCAAAGGTAATATGTCAGCATAGAAAAATCACCTATCATGCATGAAAATGGAAAATGAGTGTTATCTTTAAACGAACACCCAGGAAAGGACTGTCAAATATAGACTGCAAAATTGAATCTTTGATGTTATATGCAGCTCCAAATCCAATCCCTGCTTCTTTATAGGATTCCAATATCTATACACAATAACATCAAATTTACAGATGAATGGGGTGAAAGGAAATGGAAAAATGAAAATTGGAATCATAAAAGAAAAATAGTGTTAGAACAGAGTATAGCAGAGCAGAGGTTTTGTGGACTAAGGAAAAACTTATTCATTCACTCACTGCATTACTTTCTTGCAGAAAAATACAAGCACTCTTTTATAGAGTTTCATATAAGCCATATAAAGCTAAAACAGGTACTAACTAACTAACTGAATTAACTTTCTCAACACTCTTCCTTAATTCAATTCTACAACACTCATTACACCTAAATCATTTCTAAGCCTTAAAAAGCTATCCTTCTTCAATGGTTTTGTCAAAATATCAGCAATTTGGTTTGCTGATCTGCAATATTCCAGCTTCAGCTTGCCTTTGCTCACTTGGTCTCTAAGAAAATGAAACCTTGTTTCAATGTGTTTACTCCTTCCATGTGCAATTGGGTGTTTGGCCAGGTTTATTGCTGATTTGTTGTCCACAAACAGCTTCACAATTCCTTCTTCTTTAACCTGCATTTCTTTCAGCAATGCATCAATCCACACTGCCTGACATGCACTCATAGATGCTGCCACATATTCAGCTTCACATGATGACAAAGCTACAATGGGTTCCTTCTTTGAACACCAAGAAATTGGTGCTTCACCAAGCTTGAAAATGTAACCTGTAGTGCTTTTTCTATCATTCCTGTCTCCACACCAATCAGCAACTGAATATCCCACTAATTCAGCTTCCTCCTCTTCCATTTTGCTTGGAAACAACAAGCCATATTCTAGAGTTCCTCTTACACATCTCATGATCCTCTCTGCAGCTAAGAGATGAGGCACTCTAGGATTTGCCATGTATCTACTGATCAAGCCAACACTATAGGCAATATCTGGTCTAGTGTTGCAGAGATACCTCAATGATCCAACCATCTGCCTGAATTGAGTTGAATCCACAACATCCTCACTTCCATCTTTTTCTAACACCAATCCTGTTTCAGCTGGTGTGGCTGCTGGATTGCATCTGTCCATCTTGAACCTTTTTAGAGAATCACTTGCATACTTTCCTTGGTGCATGACATACCCATTTTTCACCTTCTTGAACTAAATTCCCAGAAAATATGATAATTCTCCCAAATATGTCATCTCAAACTCTTTCATCATGCTTTGTTTGAATGAATAGACTTCATGCTCACTCTTACCTGTCACCAATAGATCATCTACATACAAGCAAACAATTAGTAGACTTGATCTTTCTCCTTTCACATAGACACCAAACTCAGAACTGCATTTCATGAATCCGATCTGCTGCAAAAATCCATCTATCCTCTTATTCCAAGCTCTTGGAGCCTGCTTTAAGCCATACAAAGCTTTCTTTATTCTGTAGACTTTGTTTTCTTCTCCTGTCACAGCAAAACCGGGTGGTTGTGTAACATACACCTCTTCTTCAAGTGGACCATTCAAGAAAGCAGATTTTACATCCATTTGATGCAGTTTCCAGTTCCTTTGACTTGCTATTGCAACTACCAATCTCACAGTTTCTAATCTGGCCACAGGTTCAAATTCTTCCTCATAGTCTATTCCAGCTTTCTGCAAGAAGCCTCTAACAACTAATCTAGCTTTGTGCTTAATCACTTCTCCTCTTGGGTTCACTTTCACCTTATATACCCACTTCACACTTATAGGTTTCTTATGAATGGGTAAATCCACTAGTTCCCAAGTCTCATTTCTCTCAATTGACTTGAGTTCATCTTCCATTGCACAAATCCAGCTTGGATCCTGTAGGGCCTGATCCACACTCACTGGTTCAGCTTCTGATAGTAATGCAAAGTGCACTAAATCACCTTCTGCATTCACTTGTGTATCAGACACAATATCAAAATCTTGCAGCCTTTGTGGAATGGTTCTAGTTCTCTATGATTTTCTCACTTCTGCATCTGTGTTCCATATCTCCTTTTTCTTGTTCTTCTGACCCAAAATCAACCATAATTCTGCTTGGTCTGTCATCATTCTCCCAGTTCCAGCTTTTAGACTCATCTATGACCACATCTCTGCTTATGATCAGTTGCTTCCTCTTTGGATCAAATAGCTTGTAACCTCCAGTGGCATGATATCCAACAAGTATCAGTTTCTCTCCTTTGTCATCTAGTTTCTGCCTTAGTTGATCAGGTATATGCTTGAAACATATTGAGCCAAAAACTCTCAAATGACTCACATTTGGCCTGCAACCTGTCCATGCCTCTTCTGGTGTAATACCTCTCAAGCTTTTGGTTGGACATCTATTAAGAATGTAAGCTGCAGTACATACTGCTTCTCCCCACAGAAACTTTGGCAAATTCTTAGTCTTAAGCATGCTTCTCACCATGTTCATGAGAGTTCTATTCTTTCTCTCAGCAGCACCATTATGCTGGGGTGTGTATGGTGGTGTGATCTCATGTATAATACCTTCTTGATCATAAAAATGTTGAAAAACAGATGAGGTATATTCACCTCCTCCATCTGTTCTAAGGATCTTCAAACAATGTCCAGACTGTCTTTCTACCAGCACTTTGAATTTCTTAAAAGTTTCAAACACATCACTCTTCCTAGCAATCATATACACTCAAATCTTTCTGGTAAAATCATCTATGAAGGACACAAAATACCTGTTTCCTCCATGAGATTCTGTTTGCATTGGTCCACACACATCTGAATAGACAGCTTCCAATTTTCCTTTTGTCCTGCTGGGAACTTGAGTTTTAAACGAGCACCTTGGCTGCTTTGACTCCAAACACTCTTCACACATCTCCTTTGGCATATGAATCTGAGGTATACCATTCACCATTCTGTATAACAGATGTAAATCCCTAAAATTTAGGTGACCAAACCTGTAGTGCCACAACCATTCTTCTATTTTTATTGAAGTTTCAAAGCAATTATGCTCCATCACTTGAATTCCCACCTTAAATGTTCTGTTGCTGGATAAAGGTGCCTTGATAATCAGTCTTTTATTTCCATCAAACACTTTCAGCTCTTTGTTTTCCATGAACATCACATAACCCTTCTCAAGTAATTGCCCAAGACTAAGCAAATTACTTTTAATACCTGGTACCAAAAGAACATCAGAGATGAAGGAGTGCTTGCCATCTTTTCTCTTGATCAAAACTTTACCAACACCTTCAGTTGTGAGTGTGCTATTATCAGCAAACTTGACCTTGCTCTTTACAGTTGAATCCAGATTCACAAACCAATCTCTTCTCCCTGTCATATGGGTGGAACAGCCAGTATCCAAATACCAGAAATCACTATTGGATTCTCTTCCTTCAGTGGTTGCCACAAGCATGACTTGATCTGAATCATCTTGCTCTTCTTCTACAAGTTGGGCTTCATTATTTCTTGAATGCTTCTTGTCATTGTGCCAACATTCATTTGCAAAATGGCCCCATTTTTGACAATTGTAGCATTGGATGCCACTCTTGTCCATTCTCTTCCTTTCACCTCTTCCTCTTGAATTACACGAACCTCCTCTCCTTTGCTTGATGTCATATGATTTCTGATCAAATGCAGGCCTGCCAGAATTGAAATTCTGATTGTTCCAATTTGACTGGCCTCTCCCTCTGCTGCTACCACCTCTCCATCTGCTTTTTTCTCTTTTAATTTTTGAATTATCTCCTTCCTTTCTCCAACTGGATTGGGCTTGCAGAGCTTGTTCACCTGGTTTTTCTTTTCTTCTAGCACATCTCATTTCGAATGCTTCAGGGGAGCCTTGTAATTCTTCAAGCTTCATTTGGTCAAGATCCCGGGTCTCCTCAATTGACACAGTAATTACATCAAATTTTGTGGGTAATGTTCTCAGAATCTTTTCGACGATTGATCGATCTGAGACTTTCTTGCCACAGCTCTTCATTTGATTGGCAAGAGTTTGGACCCGATTGATATAGGGTCCAACACTTTCTGTTTCTTCCATTTCCAGTAGCTCATATTGTCTCTTCAAGGTCTGCAACCTGACTTTCTTGATCTTCTCAGCACCAGCATAGGCCTGTTGAAGAATGTCCCATGCTTGCTTTGCACTCTTGACTCCAGAAATCTTTTCATAATGACCCGCATCAACACATTGATGGAGAATGAACAGTGCTTTGTAGTTCTTCTTCTTGATTTCTTTGGCATGAGCTTCATCCACCTTTGCTGTAGTGATCTTTTCGATGCCTTCTGTAATCACTTCAAGAACATCTTGAAAACCAAGAATGGCTTCCATTTGATTGCTCCACTTATCCCAATTCTTTCCATCAAGAATGGGTAACGTTGCTGGAAAACCACCATTGTTGGAGGTGGCCATCTTCAACAACTCACTCTCTTCTCACAGCAGAA
>PYAF01005611.1:1115873-1143748 GCA_007407185.1 Glycine tomentella
GAAATCTCACTCTTTCTCTACCAAGAACATAAGGCTCTGGATACCAGTTGTTAGAACAGAGTATAACAGAGCAGAGGTTTTGTGGACTGAGGAAAAACTTATTCATTCACTCACTGCATTACTTTCTTGCAGAAAAATATAAGCACTTTTTTATAGAGTTTCATATAAGCCATATAAAGCTAAAACAGTTACTAACTAACTGAATTAACTATCTCAACAAATAGCACATTGATATACAAGTTTGGTCCTGTCTAAAGAACAATATAAACAAGGCTAAAAGGGTCTGAAACTATCAGGGTAAAAATCATAGAAACCTACTTTATTAATTTCTGCAGACCTGGCCTCTTTCCTGCCATCATTCAACCTATCTATAAATTTTCTGGGCATCTCCTGCAAAACTTTCAATCAGTAACCATAGAATAGTTTTATACAAACTAATAGCCAGAAGTATTCTAGGAAATTAAACTTACAGATTTTAGAACAGAGACAACCTTAATAGCTAGCAAAACTGCATCATTAGCAGTCTTCATGGCCTTATCTAGAGTCAATAAGTCTTTCTCGAGCAGTGCATCAATATCAATTTCTGTATCATAAATCAACAAAAGTGCAAAATTTTATATTTTTTGTAGGCATTTTGGTGATTAAATTAAAAGGGGAGAGACAACTATCAATTAGTTAAAGAGTGTATATTATAGACAACTTAAAAGGGAACATAAGTAATTTTATTTCTATTTTTCAGAGTAACAATTGTAACACAGAACGGCTAGGAGTTAGTTGGGGAAAGGTTGCTTAGGTTACAGGTGGCACATGGAATAAATAGGGGGAATGAAAGAACTAAAGAAGTTGCTGGGGGAGAAAACTGTTAGTGTACGGATGAGAGGCCTCTCAAAGAACCTAAGTGGGAGAGAACCTTTGTTCTTAATGATCAGTTCTTTCCAACAAGACAATACTGCATCAATTTTATCTAGAGTCTAGACTCTCGAGAATAGTACTCAATCTTTCTTTTACGCTAGGTACCAGTTTAACAGAGACATTAAGCCAGCTTGTGTGACATATTCCTCCAATGAGCCAGATAAGAATTTTGTCAGAATCAAATTTTAACAAGCATAAGAAATATAGGTCACCAATAAGTAAATTTGTGTTCTCCTTAAGTTTCTGCATCAAGGCTTTCACCTGAGTATTTATGGCACAAATGAATGTATCAAACAGACTAAACGATCTAAAAATGATTTAACTGCAAAACATTAATATTAATCAAGGAATCTCAGGCAATCATAAAGCAGAAATTATGATGCCCTAAGCCCACAGAAATATTCATTATATTGCAGGTGGAAATGTTTAAGCTTTAAAAAACTACATGAAAGAAAGTTTTGTAGTTGTGAATTGTGATCTCTTACATCACAGTAACCAAGTATATAATTTGAAGCATCAAATATACCTCATCTTGTCGTCTAAGCCCTTCAAATGTAAATGGCTTCAAAACTATAGCAACTGTTAATCCATTCCGACCTTACAGTTTCAAAGCAACAGTATGGTACAAGCCATATCCTGCACTGGCCACCTAAAAAAGAGGAGGG
This sequence comes from Glycine tomentella, assembly GCA_007407185.1. Lineage (NCBI taxonomy): Eukaryota > Viridiplantae > Streptophyta > Magnoliopsida > Fabales > Fabaceae > Glycine > Glycine tomentella. The sequence continues at coordinate 1,117,451 of PYAF01005611.1, forward strand.
AGGGGGGGGAAGGCCACACACCATCAGACTTCTTTAACAAATTCTAGCAGGAATCATGCATCTTCTGATTGATTTTGCAATTTGCATAAAATATTTAACCATGCAATGAATATAATGTTAAGTCATGCCAGTCAGCTAATATTTAAAACAACACATAATGACAGAACTTCATTTGATCAAATAAATATATTTATTCTACGGTGATTGATAAATGAATAATGAATTTAAGTATCTCAGTTAACTTATGCATGCTTCACAAAATCATCATCTGAACTGGATAAAGCAAACCAGACCACTTGGAAACCCATGGATGAAAATTACCACTATTGACACAAAGGTTTTACTACAAGAGTTTGAAGGTAAGGAATGTACAAACAAGGACAATAGTCTTTGAACATGACTTCAAAAATACTGGAGCTTTGACAATTCTTGGGTGAGGTTCTGCAAAAGATGGCCCAAAAAATTAGTACCTTCTAACCACAAAGAACAACAAGGGAAATGTATGAATATTTGAATTGAAATTCATGCACGTACGAAACAAGGCATTTTTCCCCATTTTCCTTTCTCTATTAGTCTATTTTCCTGGCATGCATGGAATGATCTATTTGCAACCATAAAGAATTTTGGTGGGGAGTAGAGGCAAAGTTAATATAAGGTAGTTACTATAGTGGTTGATGAAAAACATTATGTTGTAATTGGGTGGGTAACTCACGTTTAAGCTGGTGTCTTGTGGTAGAAAGTTGGCAATGGTGTTTTATATCCATGGTTATCTTTTATTTACTTCCAATGGAATATAAATGGGAAATAACCAATGGGATTGAGGGAGACTATTATATGATCCTTGTTTATATATGGGTTTTTGTACCTCTTTGTACACTTATTATTAATTAATTTTTTTAGTCTTATATAATTTTTTCAAATATGATTTCTTAACTTTTTTCATAATTTTTAGTTTTTTATTAAATTTTTTGTTAATATTTTTAGTACTTTTTATTTTTATTTTTAGTCTCTCATTTATTTTTATTGCTCAAAATTAGCTCGTATATATTCCATTTTTAATCTTTCATTTATTTTATATTTGAAACTAATTTTGAACAATAAAAATAAATAAAAAACTAAAAATTGATAAAATAATTTAGAGAGATTAAAAATACTGACAAAAATTAATAAATAACTAAAATTATTCAAAAGAATTGAAGGATTAAAAATTAAATGAGAGAATAAAAATTTAATTAAGCCATGATATATTTATCTGTACTGGTGAAAAAAAACACTCTGTTTCGCATGTGCCAAGGGTAATCTAAGGCAACGCAACAAACAAAATATTCCAGTCTTTGAAAGCACCAGTGAGTTAAATTATCATGAAGTCATTACGACAACTGGTGAGATAAATTTGTAGGAAATTGGCAGCAACACATGATAATTTGTAATTAATTAATAGATATTTATATTATCATGAATACTAACACAGGATGTATGCCTTGTTTCCCGATTACGTGCACTTCTTATGCACCATTTGTCATATCTTTTTTGAATTTCTCTTGGAAAAAAAACTATTGCAAATTGATAAAAAAAGACCAGTGGATCGAGGATGGGGGTGGGGGATATCAAACCCGTCCCCACCCTACTTGATTGCCATCTCTAATTTTGGCTATGGTGTTTGCGACCTAGTCAGTTATGGTTGATTATGGTTGTTGAATTTATCAATATGGTGAAAGAAGATGATCAATGGCAATTTGGTAGAGAAATTATCTTTTAAGATTTTTGTTTTATTGTTATTCCAATTTTACCCTTTATACAACAATACATACAAAAATCATTGTGTATCTAATATGCTACATGGATCCAGTATGTCAAAATTAATTTCACACTTTGTTTTGGTGAATTTCATATTTTTAAATGTATTTTTTTAGAATGTTTAGGTGAGATGACTTTTGGAGATTCATCAAGGTCAAAACAATCCCAAGGCTCAAAGAACACTTACAAAAGTATTTGCATATTATTTACCAACAATGTTTTCGAATCGACAACTAAATTTGAAGTAACATTTTTATGGATAAATTTGTGGAACCAACCTTTTTTGGTATATTTAAAATATGTTCAATCTAGCATTTTAATTAGAGCTTGTAAAATGGATCGAGTCTCACGTATTAGCTCATATTGGGCCCAAAAAAATGTTGCTTAAAAGAAAATGGGTCAATCTGATCCAATTTGATGGGTTAGACTAGGTTCAAGAATTAAAGGTCCAAAATCAGTTAAGCCTATTTCGATCCACCGTTATTTTAAATATATATAACATTATACAAATAAGTCAAATGAGCCAATTTGGTCTTGTGTGACTAACCATTGGGCTACAAAAATACAGCCATAAAATTTTTGAGTCAAATTGAACCATTTTTTTACACTTGATCCAAGGAGTTGGACCATGTCTGAGACCAATTTTGTTGACTCTAATTTTAATTTAAACTCATCGAGTGTCAATTTCTATATATAAGCCCAACATATTACCGGATAACTCATGGGTTGGGTCAATTTCTATATATTGTTTCTTTTGGTTTGTATATATAGATAGATTGAGTCCTCTAGGACCTGTATTCATCCCCAAAGCATTGAAACTTAAAGTTTCAAAAGGTATTTCCCCATTAATATGCTAGATCTTTAGCTCCTACAATTACAACATTTTGACCCGGAATAACAAAACAGTATTTGACCTTTTTCATGTACGTGAGAATGCGTTTGGATTGTAGTTAGTAAGAGGACAGGAGAGAAACTCATGAGAAAAGACAAGGCTAGTTTTGTGAGAAGAAAATGCCGCTGCAGTTGAAAATCATATTGTCCTTCTGATGAAGGAGACCTTCGTCTTCGTGTAGCAGCATGAACTGAGTTGTCAATAAAAAGTCTAAAAGAGTCTCACCATAGTCCTTGTCTCCAAATGCTTTTGATTGAAAAATACGGGTTTCAATTCACATACTTGCAAATGTTGTGTCAATTAACTATATATGTGTGCAATTTGTTGGTACTTGGCGTTTAATAACATCTCTATATATGTATGTGCCTTCAATAATGTTTTTGTAACTGTTAGTTTTACTTCTTATATAATATATATGTTGCTAACCTAGGAGTGGAATAAAGTTTGTTGTTTGAAATTGAATATATTTTTAAACTAAAAGATATTTTAAAATAGTGGACGGGATTTGTTTTAAAAACTAGCATTAGTTATTTTGATTGACTGTTTTTGTATCCTGTGCTTGATTATTTTAAAGACTTAAAGACTAAGCAGGGAGCAGTACTGTTATGGATGCAGGCTCTTATCCTTTTATATTACACACCATAATTCTTTAAGTTTTTTCATTTGGTTTCTTGTACTTTGGATCTTTGTCTAAAAGAAAGGCAACAAAATATAAACCAACAAAGAAAACGATGATTGGGACTTCATTACATAAAATTTGTTTATTTTATTTGTTTTGGGGTCCCTTCTCACTCATCAACCTAAAAATAAGTTAACACAGCTTGATTGATGTTAATTAAGATTAATAGCCACATCAGCAACACCATAATATCACCAACTTCCATATGGATTATAAATCTAGAAATTAGGTGCATGAACCGGAGCTTTGTTGGCCTGTTTATATGCTTGTCATTGGTTTGACTACTTAAGGAATAAAATCTTCTTTTTTTTTTTTATAAAAAAAAAAAAGTGTAGGTCGAAGTGAATTTTACTCTCCCGTGTTTATTTTGTGTATATATTAAGGAAACGAGGTCAGATTAAGCATTCCAATTTAAGTAACCTTAGCACTATTATTTATTATTTGTTAATTTGTTTGAATGTAAAACTTCTTGAGTTTCTATTAATTACTTCTATGATTTTTTTTCTTCAAAAAATAAAAGCACATGAATAGTATTGTTTAGATCCGACTAGATATATCATAGCCAAATATCTAACAATAGTCTCTCTCCAATTAAAAACAAATAAAATTCTACTATACTATTACTTGGTATTTAAAAGAGAAGGCGGCTACTATATGAAGTAGTTAGACGACATGCTTAAAGTTGTAGTAGTCCCCGGTATAAACTTGACCCATATATGACTCACAAAATTTGACTTTATGATCTCTAGTAAATATCAATGTCAGAAATCTTAATTCTTTATTTGAAATAATGATAACTTCCCTTCCATTTTTATTAATAAAATTTAAAGAAAAGACAACAAAGCAAAGAAATGGAATAAAAACTGTCGTGAACAAAATGATTATAAAAAAAAAAAAAACCTTGATAATAATATTATTAACTATCCCTGTCAAAAGACCTCGATCATAATCCCCGAAAAGCACACATTTCACTTTATTCTATTCTATTCCATGGTAATATCTCAGGAAAAAGGTGACAGTGATTTTGTTTCCACAGGATCCACGGTCTAGAATTCAGCTGTCTCTTGGTTTCATTCTGATTATCTAAAAAAATTCCTTTGTGATTTGTTTATCCATAGTGGTTGGATTAGGTCCTTTCTTGAGTTTTCTGATTGTTATTTTTCCCACTTTATAATGAAATGACGAAACTACCCTTCATAGCGAGAGATGTGACCTTTGGGAAGGACCAGGACCAGCCAGCCACTGCATGCAACAACAGAAGGGAAGAAGAAGGACCCTCACTCAACCCAACCCAAGTCGGCCAAACACAGCACATAGAGTTTCATAATCCTTTTTTGCCCTTTCCATGTCAGAAACCCTAAACGGTAACAGTACAGTACACTCTGCCTCCGCTGAATTTCAGACAAACAGTGTCATTCACCCCCTCACCCAATCAACCATCAGGTGTTTTCTTTTCCACTTTACAAATCCAACCAAGAAAAATCAAAACATCCTTATATATTCCTTTCTTACTTACCATTTACTTCTCAAGTGTTACTAGCAACTATTTTTTCCGACTTTGAATATAAACAACAAGATTATTTTCAAAATATCATTTCTTTAATAAGATTTTTTTTTATTTTTGACATTAAATTTTAATGAAAAATAATTTAACAAATATTTATTTTTAATTGAGACTCACGCATTTAATAACAATAATTAATTCCTCAATAAAGATAAACTATGTTTTTTTCTTCTTCTTATAATCGAGTAAGAAGAAATATTATTTCTTTTACACAGTTTAATTACTTTCCATATATTTTTCTTTTACCAAGACTTCTTATTTTCATTTTCTCTCTATTGGTTTTACGGTTTGAGAGTTTCATTATTCATTGTCCTTTTTTTTTTCTTTTGAATTTTGTGTGAGGTCCGGTGGGGTTGGGTGATGAGTGAAAGTTTGTCTGGGAGTGAGTAAGAAGATACGAAATAAGAGATAGAAAGAGAGGGAGAGAGAGAGAGAGTGGTGTAGCTGTTTCATGCTGCTTTCACATATCCTATGTCGTTATGTGGCTAAGGATTGGGTCCACCGACCCGTAGGCCTTACCCTCTCTCTTTCTCTCTCTCATTAATTTTCCATATTGTAAAAAATTTCATTTATGACAAGAGGGAAGTGAGCAAAATCTGGAAAAGCTTTTGAAGAGGAAAAAAAGGCTGAGAATAATAAATAAAGAGGAAAAAAGAAGAAGGGAGGAAATGGTGTGTGTATATGTGTTGGTGCATCTGCATGACACCAAATCAGTGAAGAAACTGAGTAATATTACTGCCAGCTCAAATTTCTCATTTATAACAAGCCAGCCTCAGGAGGAAAATCACATCAAGGAGTACTCATGGAGGGGTTGAGTATTTGCTGTTGCTATTAATTTCTTCTTCTTCTTCAATATCTCTGTCTGTTCTATCTCCCTCTAGATTTTTCATTTGCTAGAATTCTCTTGCTTATAAGTTTATTTTCTTCTGAGATTGGGGATGTGAATTGAGGAGGACTCAAATTGCATGTGGGTTTTCCAGAATTCTGATACAGTTTTGGGGTTGAAGGAGAAAAAGAACTCTCTCTCAGGTGAAGCAGAAGAAGGTTAATTGTTATATATAGGACTTGCTATAAGAGATATGGCGGCATCATCTTCCTCAGCGTCGCTCTTTGGATTTAGAGAAGAGGATCAGAATCAGATGACGCAACAGCATTCCCTGACACCATCTTCATCAACAACACCAGCTGCACCACCACCCCAGAAGAAAAAGAGAAACCAACCTGGAACACCATGCAAGTATCTTAATTTTTTATTATCAGAAATTAAGATCTAATCTCTAAATCGTTTCCTATATCAATGATACAATTTTTTTTTCCTTCTATAGATTTTATCTATTTTCATTCCACAATTTTTTTTTGGTTAGCTACCTACCTTTTTTTTTTTCCTTTGGTACATGTGAATTAATTCTCTAGGGAACCCTAATTTCAAAACAAATTTTATTAAAATGGACTGAAATTAAATGGATATGTATGTCTTGGGAAATCTTTGTCTTTAAGCTTTCTCACTCAATTTGATTTCCAGATTTTTTACTTTAATTATAACTTGTGTAGTGAATTAATTAATTTTTCTAATTAATAATTAGTTGTTGTTTGGCATTTTTCCATGGTAACAGATCCAGATGCGGAGGTGATAGCACTATCTCCCAAGACCCTAATGGCAACAAACAGGTTTATATGTGAGGTGTGCAACAAAGGGTTCCAAAGAGAGCAAAACCTACAGCTACACAGAAGAGGACACAACCTGCCTTGGAAGCTTAAGCAGAAGACTACAAAAGAGCCAAAGAGAAAGGTTTATCTGTGTCCTGAGCCCACATGCGTCCACCATGACCCTTCAAGGGCTCTTGGAGACCTCACAGGGATTAAGAAACACTACTCTCGCAAACACGGTGAGAAGAAGTGGAAGTGTGACAAGTGCTCCAAGAAGTATGCTGTTCAATCTGATTGGAAAGCCCATTCTAAGACTTGTGGCACCAGAGAATATAGATGTGACTGTGGCACTCTCTTCTCCAGGTAACACTAACACTAACAAGCGTGCAATTCATATATTCTATCTAATATTGCTATATATTGTTACTTGTTACCCTTTTTCCAAACACTAAGCTTTTTTACTTATTATGCAAAATTTAGCCATAAACACAAGAAGGAAAACACTGCTTTTGGTTTTGGCTTGTTTGGGGTTGGCTTAAGGGTGTATATTAGATTCTTCTTGTTCAAGACATAATATATATAGTATACAGTGGGATTGTATAGTGAGGAAAAAAAGGGCTTAGATGCTTTTTCTTTTATCTAGTGAGTCTGGTTTCCTTAGCAATTTGATTGATTAAGATTCTTCTGTCGACTCGTTTGGTTCCTTCTCACTCGTATGGTTTCCTTTGTCATCTTCCCTTTCTATTGGTACCAAGTGAAATGGAAGGAAACATCCCCCCACGTGAATCTTCTCTGGAAACTGCCTTGGTCATAGGGCTTTCAGAACAAACACACGGAGGAACAGCACCCTCTCTCATCAAAGGGCATAATGCTAATGGAAAAAAACTCTTGCTTTCCAATTTTACCTCGGAAACAACGCTGTTTTCTTCTTCCATATATATATATATATATTATTTTTTTTTTTTTTCTTTTCTTTTGTATTCACGTGTTGCTATGCCATGAAGTGGAGAGAGAGAGTATGTGTGTGATATGTTGTTACCAGCTTTGTTTTCTTCTGGGTTGGCTAGATGCATGTGTTCAGTACTGTGCTCTTGCAGGGTCTCCTTTTCATGATAACGTTATGGCCTAATCAAGTATCCAACTTTCTCTCTCTCTTCTTTCTCTGTTTGAATGTATGTAATGTAGATAGTACTACTACTATTTTTCTTTTCCTTCCACATGATTTGAAGTTTAATTTGGTGGGAGCGAGTGGTCATGTTGAATTCAGATCAGAGATGTGCAGTACCTAATAAATTTTAAATGATTAACACAAAGTGGGCACAACCTTGTTGACAAATTTGATAGCATTGGAGTCAAACTAAGTCCAGTTTGAGCTCAATCCCACAATCATGGTTCTTGATTGTTCCGCTTTTTCTCTACTCTCAAAAACATTGAATACACATTCCTCGGTTCCATTTATTGAACACCCAGACCAGACCCTGAAGTCCTTGAATTGACACTGCAGTTCATAATTGATTGGTTAATCTTTTTATCAAGTGCTCGTGAAATTATTCCACCTACTTGTTGTATACCCCTTTTGGAAATTTTTAGTTATTTTCTCATTCGCTTTGTAGAGTTATCACATTATTATTTTTTCTAATTACTCGTTTCATAAATACACGCAAATGTTTGTCCTCGGGTCAATTAAAGCTTTTATTCTTTTATTTGTATGTTAAACAATTTTTTAGGTGATTTTGTGATTAAGATTTAATTTTATTGTCTTTTACTTGGAAAAGCCAAGTCCTAATTCTAGTAATCTATGTATGCTTAAGATACGTAACAGCTTCAAATTAATATCATTGTTATAGTGTTTCTGAAGTGAACTTATTATTTTAATATTTTAAACAAAGCTTAAAAATCTTCTATTAAGAATTTCCTCCCTCTCTTTATATGTGTGGTAATAATAAACAAAATTATTAGCTCGTGCATATACACTCAGTTGAGACAATTTAATGTTTTTTTATTTTATTTTCTACTCAAAAAATATTTTTTATTATCTGCAAATTTATGCCGAATAACTGTTAAGTTGTGAGTTTCAACCACTATATAAAAAGAAATTATATGCCATTCAGATTTTATTTTTCTTATTATAATCCTCTGAAGATTATTTTTCATTCATTCAATTAATATATTATCTCACAAGTAATGAAAAGATTCGAAACTACTAAATGGTCATATTTTTGGTCAATTTTTATGTTACAAATAGTTAAATTTTCAATTTACACAAAGAATTAATAAAATTTAATTATGTGTCTTGATCATAACTATAGTAATGTAAAACCATGTAATATTTCTTAATAATAACTCATAAGTAACGCTTACACTTCCAAGTGAATATTGAAAACTAATTAGATCTAATAACATGAAACATAAGTTAAAGAATATTTTTCTTCAGTTATACTTATTAAATTATTTGAAATTTCTCCGAATATAACCTTTGAATATATTATTGTCAAACTCAACAATCTTATCATAAAAATTAGTTTCTGATTTGCCTTAAAAACTGTTTCTGACTAATTGACTAATTATTTGGAATGTACGTGATGAGTGCAGGCGTGACAGTTTCATCACCCACAGGGCCTTCTGCGATGCACTGGCTCAAGAGAGTGCAAGACAGCCACCTAGCCTTAGCGGCGGAGGAATTGGCAGCCATCTGTACGGAAGCACCACCAACATGGCCTTAAACCTATCTCAGGTCGGTTCTCAAATCTCAACCATGCAAGACCCTAACCCCCAATCCACCGAGCTTCTCCGCCTGGGCGCCGCCTCCGGTCGAACTGGCCAGTTCGACCACATCCTCGGTTCACCCTTCCGACCGTCAAACCAACAACAACAACAACAACCCTTCTTCATGTCCTCCGAACCCAACCAAACCTACCACCACCCCGACCAAAACAAACCCTTCCAACAAGGGCTAATGCAGTTGTCTGATCACCTTAACAACAACAACCACCACAATAATTCACCCTTCAACCTTCCCTTTCTCTCCAACAACACAAGCAACGCTTCGTTCTCTGAACACTTCAACAATGCCAACGGAGGAGGAGGCAACAACAACAACAACAACGAGGGCACTAACTACTTCGCAACTTCAAGTGCACCTTCTCTCTTCAGCAACAGTGTCAATGCCAGTGCCTTATCTCACATGTCCGCAACTGCACTGCTTCAGAAAGCAGCACAAATGGGAGCAACTACGAGCAACGGCGGCACCGCTTCGCTGTTGAAAAGCTTCGGAAGCGCGTCCTCCAGCAGTGGCGGCGGCTCGAAACTGGTGAATGCTGGAAACTACGTCGGTGGCATGTTCGGAGGGAATAATCACGTGAACGAACAGAGTAACAGTAACCTCCAAGACCTGATGAACTCGTTCGCTGTTGGTGGAAACTCTTCCGTTTTCGAAGGAGGATTTGAAGCATATGATCATAGTAACAATAACGGTAATAGGGACCCAAAGGTGCACGCAATGAGTGGAAGTAGCAGCAGCATTGGAGGGTCTGATAGGCTCACCCGCGATTTTCTGGGTGTTGGTCAGATAGTGAGGGGAATGAGTGGGAGTGGAGGAGTTGCGCAGAGAGAACAACAGCATCAACATGGCTTCAACTTGAGTTCTTTGGAGGCAGAAAGATATAATAATAATAGCAATAATGCTGCGCCGTCATCAGGGCAAGCTTTTGGAGGTGGTGGAGGGAATTTTCAGTGATGAGAAAACTTATTCTCCATCATGCCAACAAGGTACAAAGGTACGTCGTCAACTCAAACAATATACTATTAATTAATGGCACGTTAGGGGAATGATTATTCTTATGATTCAAAAAGAGTTTCCTACATCGAGGTGATTAGTTTTCTTTTTTTCGTTTAATGGTTTTAATATGAGTTGTTTTATTCTTTTATTCAATTTGTTTTTCAACTCACTTTCAACATATTTTTCAACGCATCATTGTCATATTTATCATACTCGATGCTTTTTTCTTCTACCTATATGTACGTCTAAAAATGAGGTGTGGTGTGGGTTTATTATTACTTTTTTAGCATTAATAAGTATGCACTTCATTTTAGGGTTGTATGAAAGAAAACGTTTGAGAGGAAAAATACAGAAAGAGAAGAAAAAAGTGATAGAAAATATTGGTAAAAATAGAAACAAAATAAAATGAAAGTGAAATAGAAGAGATGAGAATGTGTATTAACTAAGTGTTTTTTTTTTCTTATGTTATTGGTCTTGGTCCATGTGTTAGAAAGATGCTTACCTTTTTAATAAAGAAAAAGAGTGTGTGCTCTGACAAGTTGTCTTGCATGGGGCGGACAGCGACGTTCTGCAGTACCTTGTTTCTTCTCTTGTCTTCTCGTTTTCATTTTCTTTCATTTTTGGATATATTTTGGGTTGGCAGAGTCACGAGTGCCAAACTGGTGGAGGGTGACTGAACCAATACAATACCTGCTCTTATCAACATGTCGTCGCCACGTCATATATGTAATTATAATATGATATATTTTTTAATATAGTCTTTTTTAAACGCTTGCAGAGAATGTTTGATAGGGACAAATTTCAAATACTTAACTTTATCTATAACTTTGTGATAAGGAATAAATCTGTTATTGTTATTAAATTAAATTATGATAATGTTGTGATTCATACGTTCTGTTTATTGGTTTTTTTTTTTTTTAAAAAAGTTTTGGGCAAATGTTTAGTTGCTGCATGATAGTATATGTTCGAAGATTTAAGTTAGTAGTCACATGATTATTTAAAAAAATTATACTTAAATAAGTCAGGCATATTTATTTTTATTTTTAATCATTCAAATATTATTTAATTGATTATATTTATTATTATATATTCTTACATTAATAAGAATTCAATTATATTAAAATTAAGTTAGTTTACTTTTCTAAAATAAATTATTCACTTAATTTATATATATATATATATATATATATATATATATATATGAGAAAGAAGATCAAATTACATCGAAATATAAAGTGTCCTCTCACAGTAGTGTTTTAATTTTTTCTTCATCAGTTTGAGACTATGTTGTTGTTAGAACTTAGAAGATATAAGTCTATTCTATTTGTCTCGCTGTATATAGGCCAATTCGAATTAGGTGGTGCTCTACTTTAGCTAAGTAATTAATTAACTTGCAAATTTTTAGAATCATTTTTTCAGTTTCAACAACAATAAAATTCACAAATATTTATGGTTTGGTTTTTTTGCAGGGATTTCAACTTGTTCCATTGAAACATGACTGTCCACCTCATCTAATTAAGACTTTTTTAAGTGCATCATTAGGGAAGCATATGTGAAGTTTCTGCAGTTTACTAATAGCGCAAGCAAATTAGGCTTCATAATTAGGGTTCTTCATCTCCGTTACAACTTTCAGCTTTTTCTTTCCCTACCTTTCTATAAGTTTATTCGGTTTATAAACAAACTAGCTTCAAGATTTTCATGGTTTAAGTTAATAGATTTTGTTATTGGACAATGCATTACTTATATTTAAATTTGACTGCCAGAGATGACTTTGTTCATATATACTTTGGCATTTTGTGCATAAATGTGTTTGGACATCTTCAGAGCGTGATGGTCCCGTTATGTCACAACTCACATGCTTGCTAGCAATGTTTCTAAAGTTAAGTAGATGATTATTGAATTGTGGTACAGTACTACTGGTTGAAATGTTGTATATATGGAATATGGAGTTGTGACCGAAATATAATGATTAAGTATATATATGTTTCAGATTGATACTAAAAGACAATAAATTAATAATAAAAGGATAAATAATATTTATCTAGCAAATATCACTTGTAAGTTAAAAGAGATTAGAGAGATTCGGATAAATCTGTCAATCTAACACACATAACCTAATAAAAAAATAGTTGATTAAAGTACACTATGGTTTAGATCAAAAGGTATGCGATTTGATTATTATCGGATTACAAATTCAAAATGCATTGATCTCAATAATTTTAAAGCATTTATATATATATAATATGAAATTATCCTTGTCTTAAAACTTTTAATTTTAAGTTTGTATTGATAACATGCATTTAGTTTAAAAAAATATATAAATCTTATCCAACTAAACTTGAATTCAAATAATTCATTTGAACATGTTCTCTTGAAACTCGGCATGCCACTCTGCATGAACTGAAGCAAGCAAATAATTATTATTATGTTAATACTAATACTAATTAATACTTCAAAATCCCACCTTAGACGTACTGTATATAAAATTAAGAGAAAAATATTTTATTGCAACTCTCGTATATGCACATAATGAGTGAAGCATATACAGAAGCTTACAACATATATTAAAAAAACAGGACATAAATAATCTTATATATCTTGCTTATACAGTTATACGTTTTACAGTTTGGCATTGAATTCCTTTAGGCTAAAAAATGTCCTCTTCTTCTTTTTTATAATAAAAAAATATCTTTTCTTGAATAGACAGTTCCAATTCGTTGATTTTTCGGTCAGAATTGGAATAATCAATGTTAATATATGTAGAGGTTCTTAGCCTTGGGTCATTTATTGAATCCATCTAGGTAGTATACATATTCGGTCTGAAAATTGTCTACCTACGATAACTGACTAGTTTTATGAGTTTTGACCCCAAAAAAAAGGTCTTTTTGAGTCATGTGTGGCTCAAACTCTCTTCAGTGTTTTGATTAATTGGCCTTAGGACTGTCCCTCTTATCGCCTGCCTTTCTTGAATAGTAGTTTATAATTTGAAAAAAGAAAATGTGGGTTCGTTAAAACTTAATACACTTTTGTCATATTCTTTAAGTAATAACATTAATTAGGAACTAGCTAGGATGACTATCAAAAACAACTTGGTCTTGTCTTTGTTAGGTTTTAGCTTTCGGGTGCATGCACACGGTCTTTTTACGTCATGTGGCACTATTCTACGTACTTATCGCCTGCAAATATAGTTTTATTGAATACAACCCCTTTGATCCTTTAATAATATTAGACGTTAGTGGAATTTTTGGAAAATACTTAACTAATTTTGCTTTGATTGAATTTGAATCTATATGTTTTTTAAATAATCTTGGTCATTTTTAAAAAATTATTCCTGTTCTGTTTGACGCAGAAACCTTGTGGGTAATGTTGCCAACAAATAACAATGAGATTGAACATGAAAGACAAAGTTCGTTTTTGACTCACTTGACAGCAGTAGCGGAGAATTCATCGTCGTTGGGTGGTGGGTGGTGAAGAAAACAAAAGTGGAGAAAACATATTGAGAAGTCTATTTTTAGATCATGTAATTAAAATAATAATAAAAAATCAATTAAAATAACATTTTTTTCTATATACATAAAAATGGAATTTTACTCACCACAAAGTTCCGTTAGTTTTATACCCTAAAACCGAGTAACACAAATTCCAGTACAGTAAAAAAAAAGTTAAATGATTTTATTACTTTTCTCTCAGTGTAAATAGGGAAGAAAAAAATAAAGAGAAAGGTGATAAAACGAGAATAAAAAAAAAATCATTGTTTTTTATAAAACAAAATTGGGAATAAAGTTTTTTCGGGATAAAAAAAGATCCCGCGGAATGAAATGAAAATAGAGGGGAGAAGAGCTGTTTTCAATTTTTTTTGGTTTTAATTTCTTAAAAATTAAATAATTTTTAATAAAATAAAGAATTTTAAATAATAAATAATTATATATATATTGAGAAAAAAATAATAGAGTAAAAAATCATTTTTTGGGATTAAATTTTGTTTTATTGTTAGTGTAAAAAAAATTTATATTATTTATTTATTTGGAAAGTGGGATTTTTCGGTTTACAGGGCTCTAAATTGATTACTAAACATATCCTTAATTTTTTAATTCCTTCTAGGTTTAGTGTATAGTGAGTAACCAAATAAGAGATGTAGAAACACTAAAATCAGATTTTTTTTTTTTGTTAAAATATGTTTTTTATCCTTATTAATATTGAAAATTTTGAAATTTATCCCTACAAAATTTTTTATATATTTTTTATTCTCTTAAAATTGAAATGTATGTTTTTGGCACAGAACTAGAACTAGATTTCAATAAATTTCAACTTAAGTGTCTAATGTGTATCCAGTAAAAATTGGACATGTATAGTTATGTTTCCTTGATTCTCTCTCCATATTCACATCCACTAAATCCTCTCCTCCCCAGCGATGAGGACTTTTCCACACTCTCTGCTCTTCACCTCCCCTTATCGAAGCGCCTCATCCCCTGACATGGCACCAGCCCCACTTCCACCACACTTGCGCCATCTTTGTCGCCATCTTCCAAATCCTCACTAGGTCGACCTCAAGTCCCTGGCGTCGCCACCTTCATCACCTTGAGGTCACCAGCCCGCACCCAAACATCATCCCCTCACCATTCGCATGCGCCATCACCACCACAACTTTGACCACCACGCAACCAACCAGGAAAGCACCCTACCCATCTCCTTCGCGTCGCGCCACCACCTGCACCACCTCCTCCACCGCGCGCCATTACCTGCACCTGCCAGCACCATCACAGCGCGCACGAGCCACCTTCGGGGCCGCCCGACCATGATGCCACCAGATTTGATGGTGGTGTTTGGTGGTGGAGGTGTTCTGCTGGTTTTAATGGTTGTTGTTATGGGTGACGATGTTAGGGTGGTGGTTGTTATTGATTTTAGAAAAAGGGGTATTTTGAAAGGAAAAGAAAAAATCTTACAATTTGAGGCAGTTTTAATGGCCCCAAATTGTGATTTTATTTTTTCTTTTTTTCTATAATTTTTTACTGTGTTTTTAACCTATCAAAATTGTATTTTATAATTTAAGTTTAAAAAAAATGACATTAGGGTTAGTCCAAACTTAATTTTGAACCAAAAAATAATATTTTAATTTTATGAAAATAAAAAATACATAAAAAATTTACAAAAAATAGATTTTAAATTTTTGGATATTTATAAGAACTAAAAATATATTTTAGCATATTTTTTTTATTATTTTTATTCAAAATGTACCGATGCATAGGCTCTTTTACGGTTATTTGACATGTGGCCCAAGTTATTTACACCTCTTTTTTCTCTCACACACCCATGACTTTTTCCCCCTTTATATTCCTAAATATACTTCTTTCTCCTTTACACATAAATGATAAATTAATTTGTAGTGTTTTAATATATTACGGAAACTTTCTTTGTATAATGTAAAAATCCATCTTATCAAAATTAATTTCTGTAATGTATTAGAAAATGAATATATATATATATATATATATATATATATATATATATATATGACGGAAACTAGTTTCTGCAAAAGGATATTTTTATCAAAAAAAGAAAAGGAAAAAGAACAGGTGGTTCAAAGAGCAAACTGAGTAGTGTAACATCACCCATCATATGTGCGTAGCATAATCTCTCCGCCTTGCAAACATGAAATGTTACATGAACATCGTCCCTTCGCAATTCGCATCCCCATTTCCTTTTACAATGTCCATCTTAATACGTAAATAACCATGTCCAGTTTATAAAAAGCTTAGAAGCTATATCTTTTTCTTATTTTTGATTGAGAACTTAGCTTCTGAAATTCCACACGGTATTAAACAAATTCCAAAATTACTGATATCTCGTATTCATGTAACAATATAATTCAATTACATTATAGTTAAAATAACTCTACACCCGACTATAATCATGTCATTTAGGAATCTAGTTAGTCCGCGATAATAGTACCTACCCAAGTCAATGAGTAATGGGAAAAAAATGAACACGGAATAAAAATTGATCCATTTTACTTGTGTCTTTTTTTTATAACAACGAAAAAGGAAAGGAGAAAACATAGGAAATAAAAATAATTAAAATGTTATAGAAATTTATAGCTCGATATTATAAATATAAAAATAGAATCTGAAAATTTATAATGCAAAAAAAAAATAGGTTTTTAAAACTAATGATAAAAATTATATAATTTATAAGAGAAAATATCCAATCAAGTATTTGACTGAGGTGAGCAATTTTCGTTGACTGCAAGGATTAAAAAAATGATTAAAATAAATCCAAATTCTTTCAATAGTATACACATAATGTGCATATAGATGTGTAATTCTTTTTTTCCTCCATCGTCTCCCCAAAAACATTGAAACCCTTTTAGTACTCAATTTCAACTAGACTGAATGCAGGAAATATGACACCAGAATCTCGTACAGTGTACAACTTTGGCCACAATTGTAGCACATGCAAACATCATCCACCCAAAAAGTTTCCGCTTAATACTCAATAATTAGACGTACAGGCAGGAATGATAGGAAACACAAATGTTGAATAGAGAAAGTCACGAAAAGAAAATCATAGACGACTTATCACAGCTTCCACCTCAGAGGGGGTATAAAGATGATATGTTGGAGCCACTTTGGCAATGTCCACGTTGTTGGGAGTGACCTAAGATGAAATACAAAACAATTATACGTTACTTTCCATTCCATTTCAGGGGAGGGGCCTCAATCAATTGGCATAACATGTATCTGATTTTATCCTTACCTTCTCTTCCATAACTTGCTTCAAAATGGATAAAGCAATAGTCTCAGCTTCTTGAAGTGTTAGGTCCTGCACAACATGATAAATTAGCACCAACTTGCATTGATTTCAAGTCATCTTACAGCATGTTATACTTCAAGCTTAATTTTACAAAACTAATCACTTATTTTTTATAAACTAAAAGAAGCAATTATTTCTTCAAAGTACAGTTGAACCAAACATGCACTTAAAGGTACACTTGAACCATACATGCACTTAAAGACACTAGCATGAAAGATAGTTCTTCTGTGCATACACAAACTCCAAAACAATGGAGGAATAAGTTGAGGATGGCATTGCATTAATTTGACAATCAAAATTACCACAATTTTGTGATTCCAGATAAAATGAATATATATTATTTAAATAGTATTAAATCTTTGATACATTATTTATAATGGTAGGTATTGTAATTAGCATGTTTTCATTCTACTCTACCTGCCCTGCCAAGAGTGATGGGTGTCTCCTGATTTCTTTATGTTTTCAATCTTTTTCCATTTTCAAATCCTAGTCAACTATAAGTTTACTGTTATAAACAGAATATAAGGTTTAGAAACTATCAATATATAATCATTGATACCTTATTGTATTGTTCTTGCAGAGAACTGTCGGCACCTTCTGACCCTGAACCAATAGCTTTTCCATTGCATTGCCAAAATGTGCCAGATGGATCAGTGTAATATCTGAAAATCAGAATGTTTCATTTCAGTAAACGTAAGAAGTCCAAAATGAAAAAGGATGGGAAGAGGACCAGGCACCAATAAACTTAAAATAGCATCCTCTTTAAAGCATAAAAGGAGTGATAAGGTGAGACAGTACTAAATGACTATGAAAAAACTGCAAAGAACATAATAGTTCCTAATTTGACAAAGGAAGACAAAATATACAGGGCATTCTTTTAAGATTTTTTTCTTAGAAAATCACTTCAGTAATATGTTAATATGTTTGGGTAAGCCATAAGTTTTTCAAAATAATTACAATCTGAAAAGGTTCAGGTTTTAATGTTTTATATTATTTTGAGAAACTATAACAAGTAGCTCCTAAAACAATCTCCACAAAAACTCACTTAACACAATCTTAAAATTACTTATTTTAAGCTTAAACAAGCAGGCTCACAACAAGAGAAAGGCATTAAGTGACAACAAAAGAGGATGAGTTATCCTCAAGGAACCAGGGGAAAAAAGAGAGAGAAATTAGAGAAAAAAAGAGAGAAATTAGAGAAAAAAAGAAATTATTGACAAAATTATGTCCAACTTAGAAACCATTAAACACCCAAGTAGTTAATAAAGTTGATAAGTGGTTACTTGATACTCTTCGATCATGGTCAACCAGAAAATTTGCAATTATTCTTCAAATATTTTTGTGTCCAGAATTCCTTTTTTAGTAACTTCACTAATCCCCAGAGAAAAACATAATATAGTATACTAGGAACAACGTCAAATTGAAAAGATGACCAATATTATAAATTCAAACAAGCAAACTTTTAAAGTAATCACTGGCTAAACACAAACCAGCAAAAAGGACAACTCCATCACATTACCCACAAGTAGCCATTGCCTAATAGATGAAACAATTACTTACAAGTTAGGTCCATTCTCATCATGGCCAGCAATGAGAAGAGATACTCCAAATGGTCGAGACTGCCAAAGAGAAAAGAAATGGTGAATGCTAAAACACATATATCATGATCTACTGCAACAGGAACACTGCTATTTAGTATTTTGTATAAAGGAAAAAAGTTTATTGGCACATTCTATTGAACCAGTCAGTCTGAACTCTGAAGCACCTTACATGAGGAATTACACATTTAATTATTGTGCATTCAACAATTGATGCAATATGAGGATATCTGTACATTCTGAATTTTTTAGGTAAATAACACTTGTTTGTATCTCCAATCAACAGTTGTCAAATGCAATATACAAGGCATCAGTTTTTCTAGCAGATACATAAACAATAAGCAACTTCACAAGAAATGTTCATAAATTATTTTTCCTAGAGTAAAATATGTTTTTGGTCCCTCTAAAATTTTCCAAATTTGGTTTTAGCCCTCCAAAAAAATTGTCATATTTTTGTCCCTCTGATTCGGAAATACTCCATTTTTTATCCTCAAAGTATATTTTCATATGGTTTACAAATTATAACCGTCAATAAGTGTTAATTATAACCACTTTGAGGACCAAAAGTTTCCAAATTAGAGAGTCAAAGTAGGGCAAAAAATTTTGGAAGACTAAAACCGAATTTGAGAAATTTTAGAGGGACCAAAAACCTATTTTACCCTTTTTCCTAAATAGATGCAGCATAACTGCATAAGCAAGCAAACAAACAAAAATAGACACGAATATCAAAGCTGAGAGGTTCATTACCATGGATTCTTCATCACCTTCACCAAAACGCAAGGCTAGATCACAAAGAGCTTGGGTTGTGGACTCAACAGTCATTGGCTCACCATATGAGAACCTATGATTCTGTGAACAATAAACCAAAACATATCAATCATTAGCTAATCAGCTACTTAATATCTGCTATAAGGTTCACAGTACCTGAGTTTCAACCCGTGCATGCTCAACAAGTGTTCGAGCATCAGCAATCAATCCACTCATTGCACAACCTATATGCTCATCAATTTCCATAATTTTCTCAACACTACTTGGCTCCTGAAAGAGAAGTTTCATTCTTAAATCAATTAAGGTACAAATCAATTTCCGTATTATTTTGCAGAAGAAGTTTCTTTCTTAGTTCCATCAAATTGTATACTGATAGTTAATAGTCAACAGCACATTTATCTGTAGAAATGTCACAGTAAGATGATAAAAATCTACTAACATAATTAAAAAGTAAATAAACAGACCAGCAGCGGCGAAGTGATGCGCTTTTCAACTGCAAGGACAACACCCTCTTTCGTCTTCAACCCAATCGCAGTTGATCCCAGCTGCAATCCAATAAAATCCCATTTACAAACACAAACACAAAAAAAAAAAAAAAATCAAATAAAAAATTTCTGAAAGTTGTAAACCCTTTTTTTTTCTTGCAGATGGATAAAAAATCATGGAAGAAAAAGATTGGGGTGAAGCAACATACCTTGATGGCTTCGATTGCATATTCAACCTGAAATAAACGGCCTTCGGGAGAAAAGGTGTTGACTCCTCGGTCATACTCAGTTCTATTTCACTCACAAAATAAACAAATAAACAAATAGGGGGAAAAAAACTAATAGATTTCAGGAGAACCCATTTCTTAAACAAAAAACCCAGAAATGCAAGTTTGCAGCAAAAGAGGGTGTAGGTTCACCTTGTGAGAAACATCTTCAATAAGATTCAGTGAAATTACTGCATAAAATGGTTGAAGAAAAAGATTAGAACAAAGAAGGGAAAGAGTAAAAAGGATGGGAAGGGGTTGGGGTTGGGGTTGGGGATATTAGGAATTAGTGAAGAGGCACTTGGTTTGCTCCTCACTGGGGTTTGTAGGCATGGCAATGGGGCGAGGATGGGTTTTTCCTTCCCCACCCCCGATTACTGTTCACCATTTTTAACACATTTGTGGATCTAACAATCTAACACTACAATTTAAAATCTAACACTATGAATCAAACACAAGCACGGTAGAATTTACAATAACAAGATGGTATTAATCCAACATTATAAATCTAACACAAGCATGGTAGAACTTACGATAATAATCTAACATGTTCACCTATTTCCTATTCATGCACCATCCTCTGAAAAAACAAAACAATATACGTGAAAATGCAATACTACAGTGGATGATAAAACAGATTGACATTGGGTATTTTCAATTTCTTCCACACTATCTCCTCAACTGATTCTTTTCATTTCTTTTTAAAACAAACAGAAACCAAGACTCTCCTCACCACAACAAACCGAGCTCTGAATTTCACGAACCTGCTCTCTCTCACCCTCTGATTTTTTTTTTCCTCTAAACATTTACACACAAACAAACCCTCTCTCAGATTCCGTCTCTTTCAAACACGCCCACCTCATTTTCATTTTTTTACATAACAAATTCAGTTCAAGCATAAGCAGCATCTCTTCACCTTTAA
This sequence comes from Glycine tomentella, assembly GCA_007407185.1. Lineage (NCBI taxonomy): Eukaryota > Viridiplantae > Streptophyta > Magnoliopsida > Fabales > Fabaceae > Glycine > Glycine tomentella. The sequence goes on from PYAF01005611.1 coordinate 1,138,657, forward strand.
GCCTCCATAAATCAACCCATGTAATGTGATATTCACCGAGTAAAGTAACAACTATAGCTGGTGCAAGAGCTCTCATCTGACCAACAAATCACACACACTATTGACTAAACGGAATCAGATCATCCAAGCAAAGTTTTGACACCGATAAGATTCTTATATGTCAACATACAATGAATCAAAGAGGGGTGAGGGAAGGGGAAATAAAATTAAACCTCAAACGGGAAAAACCCTACCTCGTAATCGATCTGCGAATGCCAAATGAGGAGACCAGCAGAGAGAGAGAGAGAGAGAGAGAGAGGGTGTTGGGCTTTTGTGCTTAATTTTGCTTGTTCAAGGGGCCTTCTCAAAACTAACAAAAAATAAAATAAATAAACGTAACTTGAGACCACGGACTTTTTCTCTTTACCCGTTCGATTTGAGGACTTTATGTGGGTTTTAAGATCGTGTGGTCCTTATTAGGATGGCAAGGTCGCTTTTCCTTTTCCTTTCCTGTTCTTTTCTTCTTTTTTTTTCCTCCTAATAGTATGTTTGGACTATATTATCAATTATTTTTTTTGGATATTAATCAATTAATTTTTACAGTAAAGATAAAGTGAAAAATATTTTTTATTTTTTTATGGTATTACTATAAATTGTAGAGTATGATTGATAGCTGATTCTCATGAATTATTCAAATAAATTATAATTAAAATTAGGTTGAAGAAAAATACAAGGATTCTAAAATAAATATTTTATACAAAATAAAAGTAAACAATTTTTATAATTTGTTGCCTGGTCATAAAATAAAATCAACTTTTTTTAAAATAACTAATTATCTTAGTTATTTTTGTTCATCCTAATCAATGTTGTTAAACCCGGTTCAAATCGACCGATCGGACCAATACCCAATGGTTTAATAGGGTCGGTTACGTAGTTGACTTGGTCAAGCCTAGCAGGGTTTGGTCACTTGATCCCAGTTGGACCAATCCAATTCGACTAGTTTTTTAAAATAATTGATTTTTTTGAAAAAAAATTGTATTTTTTAATTTGGATTTTGGAGTATGAATAGATTTTTCTTACTCAAATAATATATATAATTTGAAATTTTTAATATATATCAAATCAATTACTAAAATACTGATTGAATAACTATTCATTGATTCACTACCTGACATGTTCCTTGACATGTTCAATAATCACACTGAATTTGATTAGATTGTAACCCTTTTTTGGTGCGTCACTAGGCTATATGCCCAAGCCCAATTGGTATGTCAATGTTAAGAAGGGAGTTTCTTCTTATATTCTACAACACCGCTTTTCGTTATAAAGATAATCCGAAATATAAAAATACATTTTAAGTTTCTTTTCATATGAAAGGAAGTGTTGTTGAAAAAAATGTTTGAATACAGGAAGGTTTAGCCCTTTAAAAATTATCTAGTCTACCCTTATTGTTTCTCTTTAAAGCATTTTATATATGTTCTATATAAGTTACTAATTTTATGTCATTTTAATTTTAGGGTAACCCAATTAATTTTTTTTCTTATGAGAGTCTTTATTAACAAGTTATCTAACTCACAAATATTCTCATAGTAAAAAAAACTAGCATATATTATTTTTCTCTAGCATTTTATATTCTATCTCTTATTTAAGCAACCCAAAATCATATATGGTAAATCAAAATATATTAATAAACAACTGCAATAGTCCTATATATCATATATCCACTACACATCATTTAGTTGTTTGTTTTATTTCATAGGTCTTGTCAACCATCGTCATAAAAATATTTATTGTGAAAAATATTTAGTGAAAATTATAGAAGATTGTAAAAAAAAATTGAATAACATAATTTTATGCATTTTAATAAAAAAAAATCTTTTAATTCTTTAATCAATATCTCAACCACAATAACTATCATTCATTTTTATTTTATTTTATTATAAGAAAGGGAAGCTAAAAGAAAATTTATCTGTTTGGCTTTATTTTAACGTGTCTTGTATAGTGTCCACCATCATTTTGTGAGCCAATATTTCACTTTCCAATCTTCAATTGTTAATCTATCATATTTAGTCTCTCTCTCCTTCCAAATCTCTAAAATCCATTAGTTACAAATAGCCTATATGTTTCCCACCGCGGGACTATTAAAGACAGAGGAAGGAATTACGCGAGGCAGTGCATGAGGACCATTCATTCTTATTAGGCTTGAATTAGGCGATCAATAAAGAGAGCAAGATTCCTCAACTCCAAAAACTACCACTACTTTGTTTTCCTCTCTGCCAATAAAATTACTCAGGGACTGTGGTTCAACCACCCCAAACTAGTCTAATGATGAACAGAACATGATGCTTATTGAAAAGGAAATATTACCTATTGTATACGATAATTAGTAAGGTGTTCGCATATTCGACTGAATTAATTTTGAATTGAAAAATCATCTAACTCAATTATTTTGGTTCTTTTACTTTATCATTCAATTGATTTGATTTAAATTTTTAATTCGATTTAATTTAAAACTGTTTGGATTTTCACTTTTAATCTTACTCTTAACATTTTTTTTAGAAAATACTAAATAAAAGGTAAGATTTATAATAAAAAATAATTTAAAATATTAAATACTTTATTTATATGTTATTATATAACTAATAATTGAACATTTACACATTGACTCAAATATCTTTAATTAAACATACATATATATAATTTCAGTTTGAATAAATTTAATATCAATATCAACAACACCTTTAACTCAAATTAATTGGGATCGATGGTAGATGAATCCAATGATAGATCGGAAATAAAACAAAGAAAGAGAAAGGGAGAGGAGAAGAAAAAAGTATAAATAAGACAAAAAGAGAAAAAAAAAAGCTAAAATAAAAGGAAGAGAAAAAAAAATGACAGGAATAGAACAAAAACAAGGGAACAACTAAAACATAGAACTACTAATAAGTTTAATCCTCCACCAAGCTTATAACTTTTCTCCACTCCATCCTAAGGCATAGCGTTCATCAATCTATATCTCATTTCATTAGGTCTTGTTTAACTACCTTTTCCCAGGTAAGTTTCAGTCGACCTCTACCTCTCTTTGTATCTAGCTCTTGGTAACACGCTCTTGTTCTTACAAGAGCATCTAGTAGTCATCTCATAACGTGCTCAAACCACCTCAATCTATGCTCCCTTATCTTTTCACATATCGCTACCATGATACCTTTCGTCGAATATCATTATCTCTTATCTTATCTATCTTCGTATAACCACACATCCACCTTAAAATCCTCATTTATGTTAGCCCTATTTTATGCTCATGTTGTCTATGTGTTGGCCAACATTCCACTCCATATAACATGGTCGGCCTTACAATTGTTCTATAAAATTTTCCTTTTAGTTTAAGGGAAATTTTGCGGTCACACAAAAACTCCAATGCACTCCTCGATTTCATCCACCATGCTCTAATTCTATGATTTACATCCTCATCAATCTCACCACCTTTTTTGCAAAATTGATCCCAAGTATCTAAAAACATATTTCTAAGGTACCTCTTGACCAAGTAGAGACACTATGTCTTGATGACCATCTCTTATCCGCGAAAACTCACATTTCATATACTCTATCTTGCTCTTACTTATCGTGAATCCTTTAGACTCCAAAGTGTTTCTCCACAATTCTAATTTTCTATTAATACCATCTTTGATTTCATCAATAAGCATGACATCATCTGCAAAAAGCATACATCACAACACTTCCTCTTGAATATCTTTCGTTAGTTCATTCATCACTAAGACAATGAGATAAGGACTAAGAGTTGAACCTTGGTGAATACCTACCGTGATAGAGAAATACCTTGATATTTAATTACAAGCTTTCACACCTGGTAGCCACATCATATATATCCTTGATTGCATTAACATACTTTAATGCTACATTTTTCTTCTCAAAAGTCCATCATAAGACTTCTCTTGGAGCCCTATTATATGCTTTCTCAAGATCTATGAACATCATATGTAAGTCTTTCTTCTTTTCTTTATACATTTCCATTAATTGTTGCATCAAGATAATAGTTTCTATGGTACATCTTCCTGACATAAATCCAAATTGATTTACGGAAACCTTGATCACCCTTCTTAGGCGATGTTCAATAACTCTCTCACAACTTCATAATATAACTCATGAACTTGATGCAATTTTAAAATCAAAATTCAAAATTTGATTCAATTCAATAATTTTTTTTAGATCGATAATAATTAGAAACTGTTACTTGTTTTTTATCCGTACAAGACATGAATGTTTGGATTATTAAAGAATCCCATACTATTCATTAAAAGATTTATGAAGAAACGAATGTGCCACCAAACACTAACAATTCATAAATCAAACTAATTACATAAGAGCCATGCTCTAACAACATCAAAATGAATAATGAAGCATACCATTAGAGCTTCATAAAAACTAACTAGTATTGCAATCCTAAATCTTGTTTCTGGGGCTGGTTGTTTTCATCCATCAACTGAGCAATATCCATGGCTTCAACACACATCTTATTCCTGACTTGTCGTTCAAGAAAGTACCCTGAAGTAGTTCATGGTTTGATTCTCCTACGAAAGGACTAGCGCACATCTCGAACCTGGTCGCGGCACTCTCACTATTCTGTGCTTTTTTGTTTCAGCCTCGACACAACATTGTGCGAGCTCGGTGTCACGCAAGTTCCAAACCTTCTTATCACTGCAGTTTTGAAGGAAGTTGGGTTCCGTGAAGCGGATTTCCAAATTAAAACCGATACTAGCATAATGGCGTTCCTTCCATGGCTAGGAACACGATTAATGCTGTTCCTTTTCATGCTGTTGATCCACGCATAGGGGTAAGTTGTCCCATCGAACGTAGAAACAAAGAGCCTCCTCCTCCAACAATTAATCTTCCTCCTTTTGCTGGTGTGCGCGTTTTGGTTTGCGTTTGCATTAACTCTTCCATCCTCATTATGCGCTTTTCTTGCGCCTCCAAAGAAGCGAGCATGTTCGATCTCCAATAACTTCACTTGCGACTCCATTCTCTTCTCCGATGACTCGTTTCTTTTTCTTGATTCTCTTGAAATTAATACACTGTTTTTTTTATATTCGATCAG